>KN477182.1:9058-26195 GCA_000787095.1 Periophthalmodon schlosseri | reverse complement strand
ATGCTTCGTTCTTGTGCAGGACATCCACAAAGACCAACCATACTATGATATCCCAGACACACCCTACAGAGTCACTGTCCCAGACACATATGAAGCAAGAGAGGTATTATTCTGCAACTAAATATTGTCACCAAATGCAAAATGTTGTCCTGCAACTACAATAATGCTGCAATAATGTAAAATTGCTCATTTTAGAGTATAGTGAAGGATTTTGCAGCGCGCTGTGGAGAGATCCTTAAAGAAGCCATGAAGTGGGCACCATCTGTGACCAAATCACATCTACAGGTAACATAATTGTAACATATTCTGGATACTTATATTGTATATACTAGGAGGACAAATCTGTATTTTTTTTTTTTTGTTCATTTTCAGGAATATCTAAACAAGCATCAAAACTGGGTGTCAGGACTCTCTCAGCACACAGGCTTAGCTATGGCCACAGAGAGTATCTTGCATTTTGCTGGCTACAACCGAGAGAGCACCACACTGGGGGTGGGTAATGACACTTCCACCAACACTTTTTCAGCACAAGTGTGCAGCAGTATTGAAAGACTGGGAGGAAAGCTATGAATACTTTTTACTCTGAGAAAAAACAAAATTTTATTAAACATGTTTATAATTTACTATATTCTAAACATATATAATAATTTATATGACGTCATGAAAGTTAACGAGCTTCTTTGTGCATTTCTTATCGAACTATAGTCCACTCAGTTGACAGAAAGGCCTGCCTGTGTCAAGAAAGACTATTCCAACTTCATGGCATCACTAAACCTCAGAAACCGATATGCTGGAGAGGTAATCACCCTTCAAGAAAAAAAAAACATAGTAAATTGCTGAAAACTAAAGTAATATTTGAACAATTGTTTTTTGTAGGTATCGGGCATGATCCACTTTGCCCAAGCAGTTAAAGGCCAGTCCGATTTGAGCCGACTGATGATCAAACAGATGGGGGAAGCTTTGGACTCTGCACAGCCCGAGTTGTTCACTGAGGCCATGTTCAAACTGGCTGCATTGCTCATCAGCACAAAGGGTTCAGTTTCCTTTCAAAATCAGTATTTCCACTTTTGGCTGCTGTTTCTCTCTAGTGTTTATATTGATTGTGGCATCCATTTTTCTTTAGATTGTGACCCTCAGCTCCTGCATCATCTCTGCTGGTCTCCTCTCAAGATGTTTACAGAGCATGGAATGGAGGCTGCTATTGCCTGCTGGGAATGGCTGCTGGCAGCCCGTGCTGGAATTGAAGTCCCGGTACAGATGATTGACAGCATCATGTCCTGTTTTTTTCTCACAAACATATTTGTTATTAGCGTTGGTTTGCGTTGTTGGTTGTGTAGTTTATGCGGGAGATGGCAGGAGCTTGGCAGATGACTGTGGAGTTGAAGATGGGCCTATTTTCCGATGCTCAGGTTGAGGCTGATCCTCTGGCTGCATCTGAAGAAAGTCAGCCTGTCCCCTGTCCTCCAGATGTGACCCCTCACCACATTTGGATAGAGGTTCGATTTTACATTTTTGTTTATAGACAAAGTTTTTTTAAAACCTTGTGTTTGTTTTTTAAGTAACTTGTGTTTGTTTCCACAGTTTCTAGTCCAGAGGTTTGAAATAGCAAAATATTCTAGTGCAGATCAAGTGGAGATTTTTGGCAGCTTGCTACAACGTTCTCTGTCTCTTAACGTTGGTGGCAATCAAAGTAGTCTCAACCGCCATGTAGCGGCCATTGGACCTCGCTTCAGGTAGTTTTTACATTAATGCAGCTGTGTTGGGTTTTATTTTGTGCTTTTAATTGTTGTAATGTTTTTGTGTTGCAGATTGCTTACTCTGGGTCTGGCTTTGCTTCATTCTGATGTGGTCACAAATGCCACTGTTAGAAATGTACTTCGTGAAAAAATCTACTCTACAGCTTTTGATTACTTTAGGTAACTTTTAACCATGTATTTATTGATTTTTGATAAATAATGCTAAATTGTATACAAACTCATTGCTTTTAAACCTGATTTAGCGTTACCCCGAAGTTCCCAACTCAGTGCGACAAGCGACTACGTGAAGACATCAGCGTAATGATCCGTTTCTACGCAAGCATCCTTTCTGACAAGAAATATTTGGCTGCGTGTCAGTTGGTCCCACCTGGTGAGCTTGGTACTAGCCCTGTCCCGAGCACCCTCTCTGCTGGAATTTTTGGATCGCTAATTGTGTCCAGCACTTCTCCGATATCTATCTTGAGTAAGCCTAATGTGGTGGAGCTTGGACTGCACTGCAGCAGGGGCATGCTGTTACGCGTGTCAGATTTGTCACTGGATATCCTCACATGCTGATTTATTGTTCTTAACTTTTTTCAGTTTCCTTTTTTTCCCAACATATAGTGTGTTTTTCTTGTGATCCTTAAAAATGTTTTGTTTCTTTTTCCAACTTTCTATTAAACTTGTTCTTTTCTAAAATACTTGAAGCAACTGTGAGGATAAGTGCAAATTTGTCATTTGCGTTAAGATGCATGATTATTCATTTTATCAGCCCCTCCACCTGCCCCCTCCTCACAATTTACTAAATTGCTCAATTATAATCTTTAAATTTCAATGAAAAAGTGTTTTTTCATCAAATATCCTGTCCCTTTCATTCCAAACAACCCAGACAAAGACATGGTCGCATGGCCAAATATCCATTCATGTTCTAGTTCAACTTTATCTTTAACCTCTGATCCTGGGCCAAATTTACAATAACCCTGCAATGTAAACACTCTTTGACCCAAGACCAATGGTTTGGACTGCTATCATCTCCTGCTGGCTTTCCCTGCATGACCATTAAAAGAGCAGGGCACTTACAGGACACATTTTTGTTCAGAGCATCTACACCATTTTCATGTTTTAACTTAAAGCAACAGAGTTGGTTTTGTTGATTGTTTTCTCTGTGAACAGACAATCAGGACCCCTCATTGAACAGTCTGTCAGTGATGAATGCTGCTGACCTCCGGAGCAACATGGACTCCAGCTCACGCTCTCAGCAGAGTGGTCAGGGGTGGATTAACACATATCCTCTCTCCAGTGGAATGTCCACTGCATCTAAAAAGTCAGGTATTTTTAATTACAAGCAATCTTTGCAGCAAAGGAAAATGTGAAACTACACCTGGTACCACATTTGAATTTGCTTGGTCCTCTTTCTAGGCACATCAAAGAAGAGTAACAGAGGAACACAACTTCATAAGTATTATACAAAACGCAGAACTCTGCTGTTGGCATTGCTGGTGAGAGCTTTGACAATGGATTAATTCTAATTGTTCCCTTGTTTTAATCATCTGACATGTGGGACCTTTCTTACAATCCTAGAAAATATTGAGTAACAAAGACGTCTTGTTTTTCCAGGCCAGTGAGATTGAGCGGCTGACTACATGGTACAATCCCCTTTCCACCCAGGAACTAGCCATCGCCACCGAACAGTCTGTGGAAACTAGCATCTCCAACTGGAGGTCCAAATACATCAGTCTAACTGAGAAACAATGGAAGGACAATGTGAATTTGGCCTGGAGTATTGCACCATACTTGGCAATGCAGCTTCCAGCGAGGTATTTTTTTTCTGTTCACTTATGGTCATGGTACATTTCAAGCCGCTACAAAATGAATTGGTATTTTTGGTAGATTCAAAAATGACGCCATTGTTGCTGAAGTGACCCGGCTGGTGAGACTTGACCCTGGAGCTGTCAGTGATGTACCAGAAGCTGTAAAAGTAAAATTTAGAAAGCGATTAAGTAATTATAATTTCAGTGTTTTGGTTGTCGTTTGTTGTTTAAAATGTTTGTTTTTACCTAGTTTTTAGTGACCTGGCACACAATTGACGCTGACTCCCCTGAGCTGAGCCACATCTTGTGTTGGGCCCCAGCTGACCCTCCCACTGGTCTGTCCTATTTCAGCAGCATGTACCCACCACATCCACTCACTGCACAGTACGGCGTCAAGGTCCTGCGTTCTTTCCCCCCGGTAAGTTTAATTACATCTCACTAGTACTGTGCAATCGTTATGCCTGACACTGTGTATGTCGTCATTGTTTTTTTTCTTAGGATGCAATTCTGTTCTACATCCCCCAGATTGTACAAGCATTGCGTTATGATAAGGTAAATGTGTTAGGTTTATTGTGAACTGTGTAAGTATGTTCTAATCTTTTAATATAGCATTCATTACACCTATTAAAGTTGCACTGTGTAACTTTTCTGGTGGAAGGTCAGTGTGCCACCTGCTTGTCCCCATGTGGATGTTATTGCCTTGCCTGGAATGTTTCACAGTCCAAGTTACAGGTCAGCTCTGTGAGAGACAACATCCATGCTTTTCAAGGTATATTTGAGCAATATAAACACCTGTAATTTAAAAGATGCAAGATTAAAGTAAAGCAATATATCCATGGACACAAGCAAATGATGGACCATCCACTAGAAAAGTTACATAGTACCTTTTTAAGCATTGTGTAGGTGCCTGAAATGGCTCGTGACTATATTGACATATGGATTTTTTTTTTGGATTTCTTCTTCTTCTTTAGATGGGTTACGTGCGGGAGTACATCCTCTGGGCAGCTCAAAAATCCCAGCTACTTGCTCATCAGTTTATCTGGAACATGAAGACCAACATTTTTGTGGATGAGGAGGGACATCAGAAAGATCGTAAGCGAAAAGTCTCATTAAGGATATGCAAGTCATTAGATCTAAAACTTCTGCATGAATCTGTTTAGCTGACATTGGGGAGCTACTGGAGCAAATGGTTGAGGAAATCATCAACTCACTGTCTGGACCAGCAAAGGATTTCTACCAGAGAGAGTTTGACTTCTTCAACAAGATCACCAATGTGTCAGCCATTATCAAGTAAAGCCCTTAGCGATTTTAGTATACAGTATTTTCTCCATATTAGTCTTGGTACAGTCTATCTATTTGTCATTTTAGGCCTGTTCCAAAGGGTGAGGAGAGAAAACGGGCCTGTCTTAAGGCTTTATCTGACATCAAAGTTCAACCAGGTACAGTACATTTCTTGGCATGCACTTTGCAGGTTTCACATTTTGTGAGCATTGAATAACTGGTACTGATATCGTGCCTACAGGGTGCTACTTGCCAAGTAATCCTGAAGCAATTGTTCTCGATATTGATTATAAATCGGGAACACCTATGCAGAGGTGTGACTTATCACAAGTTACATTTGTTATATTGATTGTTAAAAGTTCTTTATCAAAATTAATATTTGTTTTTTTGCAGTGCCGCTAAAGCACCCTACCTCGCTAAGTTCAAGGTAAAGCGTTGTGGTGTGAGTGAGCTGGAGAGGGAAGGCCTGCGCTGCCTCTCGGACTCAGTGGAAGATGGAGAGGAAAATCCCGATGGCTCTCGAAAAGTTTGCTGGCAGGCAGCCATTTTTAAAGTGGGAGATGACTGTAGACAGGTGATGAAATTTAGATTGTTTTGGCCCACATTTGTCTTACATATTGTTGATTGTAAACTCATATTGTTGCTGTGTTTCTCTTCTTCTCATCATTTTAGGACATGCTTGCTCTACAAATTATTGGCCTTTTTAAGAATATTTTCCAGTTGGTTGGTTTGGATCTGTTTGTCTTTCCATATAGAGTGGTAGCAACGGCTCCAGGGGTAAAGCTTTAATATTACTTATAATGCATGTACAGGGATTTTATTTGAATACCATTTTTTACCACTGTGGTTAAAATGTTTTCATATTCTCAGTGTGGCGTCATTGAATGCATCCCTGATTGCAAGTCCCGTGACCAACTCGGCAGACAGACAGACTTTGGAATGTATGACTACTTCCGTAACCAATACGGGGATGAGTCCACCTTAGCTTTCCAAAAGGTGCATAGTCTTTCATACTATGTTTGTAAACACACTGCAAATTACAAATTTACAATTTATGCTTTTTCTTTTCACAGGCCCGGTATAACTTCATCCGCAGTATGGCTGCCTACAGTCTTCTATTGTTTCTGCTGCAGATCAAAGACAGGCACAATGGGAACATCATGTTAGACAGCAAGGGCCACCTCATTCACATTGGTACAACACAGAAACATAGACCTCTAAAAGTAGTAGTTTCTCCATATAAACAAATATGTAAAACTGTGAACCTGCTTTCCCTAGACTTTGGCTTCATGTTTGAGAGCTCCCCTGGTGGTAACCTCGGCTGGGAGCCAGACATCAAGTTGACTGATGAGATGGTCATGATTATGGGAGGCAAAATGGAAGCTACACCTTTCAAGTGGTTCATGGAGATGTGTGTCAGGGGATACCTGGCCGTACGGTAAGGCATTCATGCTACACTGTACATTTTCAAACTTAGAAAAGAATAAAAGAGATGGAATTTATGGAAATTATTAAAAACGAAATCCACTCTTGTTAAACAGACCCTACATGGATGCAGTAGTTTCATTAGTGACACTGATGCTGGACACTGGACTGCCATGCTTCAGAGGGCAAACCATTAAGCTCTTAAAGTAAGTACAGCACTGCATTTAAAGATAATTCATGCAGGATTAATTGCAACTACCTTCAAGATTAACAGCATTTTTAAATTTTTTTGCTTTTTCAGAGGACGGTTCAACCCACAAATGAGTGAGAAAGAGGCAGCAGCATTCATGATCAAAGTCATTCAGAGCTGTTTCCTTAGTAGCAGGTGAGGCATAATTCATGCTGTTTAATTGGGTACAGATTTATTCAATTTGACTAAACCTTTTTCTTAACTTCCCCAATTTAAGGAGCAAGACCTATGACATGCTGCAATATTATCAGAATCAAATCCCATACTAAAAGGTCTACATGGACGTCACTGCAATGCAAAACCTCCCAGTCTGCTGCTTTACTGTAGTTAATTTTTTAGATTGTTTATTATTTAAACCAGAAGAGGTATAAGAATTTCCCTTTAAGTGTTTTCTTCACAATGCTGGTATTTATTACAATGAATAGCTTGTGCTCACACAGGCGGACGCTGACCAAAAGGGAGCCATATTTCTGTATAGCGTGAGTTTAAGCAGATATTTATCATCGTCATTATGCTGGTGTCCACTTAATGCTGGTATGCACTTTACAAATCACAGTATTTAATTCACTTCAGCTGCTTAATGGTTAGAGTTTAGAATTATAAATTTATCTTTTTTGAGAAATATATCAAAGACTAAATCAAAAATGTACATTGTATGAATGTAACATTGTTAGTTATTAATTGGTGTTTGGAAAAAACTAAATCACAAAACTGTATTACATTGCATAGACACAATATTTGGGAATGTTTGGCTGTGCTTCTTTTTACGGTAAAACTGCATCTTTTAGACTTTTTAGACATTCCCAAATGGCACTCCTTTTAATATAACAGTAAATGTGTGTCACAATATGTATGTCGAGTATAAACGTAGACTTCCCTTTAGAAAGGAGTGTATGCCATTTTAAATATCACATTCCTAATCACACATGCTGTTTGAGTTGCACAGACTGATGACTGCAAACGATTAAAAAGCCATTTAGGACAGACATTGCGGCAGCCTGTAGTAATACTTGATGATTAACTTTATGCAATATGTCAATATTTAATAGTATATTCATTTGTGGCTGTGTTGTGACTAACGCACACCTTTCATTGCAAATATGATTTTGTGTTACTGCATATTAAGGGTAATTAGGGTTCATTATTGTAAACAGTAAAAGGTTACGGTTAATCAAGTTGTAAAGGTAAAGCAGTTCCTGTCAGTCGAAGTACGTTTTATGAAGCCATTTCTTTTGTTTTTGTCTTTTAAACGTCGAAGTTACTGTGTGTCCATGTTTCTTTGGCCCAGTGTCAGTACTGGTTTGATATGTCAATGTAAGTGTGCAGTCTGCTCAGTTCAGTACTGTTCAGACGACAATCATCTGTGTTTCCAGATTAATGTGACATCAGTATGTTGTCATTTCAAATATGACTCACTCAAGCACAAATATGTTCTGTCAGAAGAGCATTTCAGGAACGGTCTTACAGTGATTTAACAATAAAAGTATATTGGATCTCCCTTATATAGGGCTATTTTACTTTGACTTTGTAAAATGGAAATCGGTTTACTTTGTGAAAACAAGGTCTGTCTCATATTCTAGCTATTAATAAAATAGTGCTAAGGTTAGTAGCCTGTACCAAGAAGACTAGACAACTAGCCTACAAATAGGAGAATTACATGAATACTATTTACAGTTGTTATATTGTTATATTATTATATTAAATGAAGATGTTTGGAAACGCAGGAGAATACACAGTACAGTGTAATCCACATTTGCATTAGTCTGTCATGGTGTCAAAGCCACAGGTGAGTTGTTCATTTACAAACACTGTACCTCGAACCAGTGACGTCACAGGGATGGGCAGGTCACGTGGTGCTCCTGAGGAACCTGGGTTTAACGTTACTGAAATGGGAGAAAGAAAAGGGAAGGGAGGACTGGAGACAAGGTAAGAAACCTCTGTGTTTTCCGCTCATCTAAATACCATGGAAGCAAACAGATGCAGCCTTTACAAACTTAAATGTATCGACGCAGCTGTAAAGGTCACTTTAAGACCATAAAGTTAGTAGCAGTGTTAAAGCTCTTAAAAGTTTACCTCCTCGGGGCGTCACTGCTAATCGCAGTTTTTAATAAAGTTTTTAAACACGCACATTGACTGAGTCCTATAATGTGTTCAGCACAGTGTCTGTTGCCTTTTTGCTGTTGTGGGCTTTTCTCCGGTGTCAAAAAGCATTACGCACGGACGACACAACAACAGGTTCAATAGGCCTCTGTCTGCCCACCTAATGTAGCCTACTCTGAATATTTAAGATGATTTCTACGGTAGGTCTGCAATGATAATTACTCTGCATTATTATGTATGACTAGTTAGTAGTTAGTAGATAGTTTTTTCATCTGGACTCTAAAGGGGGGAGGGGGGGCAAAAACAGACAAATAACTTGCCCTGTATCTTACCTTAGCCTGTTGTGGTAAATAAACTAAATTAAATGTGGTTAATTGAGTGCATTATTTGACCTCATAATTGTCTGTGCTCTTTTTAGACTGTTCATCTGTTCATGAATGGTTTGCATAGTGACCTGCAAACCAATGTAAGTCGTGTTGAGTGACTGCGTGTGAAAGAGGTATTTAACCACTGTTATTACACACTATTTACCGCTGAAGATCACTACTAAAAGATTGGCATAGTAAAAATCGTCCTGACAGCCAAGAGTGTATTTTTGTACTGCCTGCAGCTTTTGTTGGTAAGTAAAAAGCACGTGGTTTTTAGTCTATTCATCCTTATCAGCTTGAAGCACAAAAATACATTCTGGTGTTGCCATGATGGGGGGCTGCTCATGCAGGCTGTGGTTGAGGGCTTTTCTTTGGAGTGCAATTAAGACATTGGTGAAGTGTTGTTTCATGTTTGATAAAGCATTTTCTCATCACTGGCTTCCTTAAGGTGATTTAATGGTGTTTTTAATTATATTCTAACTGATTCAAATGTAGGATATTTGTGTAAGCAGCATTTTACTGATGACTTTGGCTTCTTCTTAGGGCCCACAAGTTTCCCCATGTCCCATGGAGGAGGTAATACCGGACGCACTGAGCGAGCCCGCCAGTCGCCCTATTATGATCAGGTCCCCCAAGACTCATTACCTCGAGATGCTCAGCCAATGAGAGAATACGCCTCCAGTCTGGCTCGAAGTGCAGATCCTCTTCCACCACCCCCTTTACCAGACCAGCCCCCTGTGGGCCCAGAGTTTGACCCCAGTGGTAGCGAGGACAACGCTGACACAGACATCGACCCTGCAATAGACATAAAACCAGTGCATCGCTTTATTCCTGACTCCTGGAAAAACTTCTTCAGAGCAAGTAATCGCAGCAGTGAGAAGCCTTGGTCCATGCCGGGCTCCTCATACAACAACAACAACAGCACCACACAGGGGGTGCCCTGCTCTCCCCCACCCTCTCCTGTCCCAGGGTCCTATCGTGATCCTTATGGAGGCTCAGGTGGCAGCTACAACTCCCACAAGGAGCTCTTGGACACTCATCACTCTGTTTCGGGACGCACTTACCAGACGGCCTTAAGCTACAGCGAGCGAGTGGAGCAGTACCATCAGCGCTACGCCTACATGAAATCCTGGGCCGGGTTGTTGAGGATTCTGGGCTGTCTGGAGCTTCTGCTTGGGGCTGCAGTGTTTGCCTGTGTGTGTGCCTACATCCATAAAGACAACGAGTGGTTTAATATGTTTGGATACTCATCCCCAGGGGGGGCATATGGGGCATATGGGGCATATGGGGCAGGCACAGGTGGGGCTTATTATTCTGGTCCTAAGACGCCGTTTGTGTTGGTGGTGGCAGGACTGGCCTGGCTGGTCACTGTAATTATGCTAGTGCTCGGGATGACTATGTACTACCGCACCATCCTCCTGGACTCCAACTGGTGGCCTCTGACAGAGTTCACCATAAACTTGGCTCTGGCTGTGCTCTACTTGGCTGCAGGTAAACTTTACACTTTAACAGTGCAATATAATTTTGGTATACATGCTATATAAAGAACGTTTTGCTTTGAGTATAAAAATTCAGTATTTTAACAGTACTTTGTTTTGACAGGTATTGTTTACGTCAGAGACACAACACGAGGTGGGCTCTGCTCCTATCCAGTCTTCAACAATAGCATTAATGGTGCTTTTTGCCGGACAGAGGCTGGACAGACTGCAGCCATCATTTTCCTTTTTGTCACTATGGTGGTGTATCTGATTGGAGCCATAGTGTGTCTTAAGCTCTGGAGACATGAAGCAGCTCGCAGGTATAGGGAGCGCTATGGGCAGGAGGTGAGTTTTTCTCATTTGTCAGAAAGTAAAAGAAAAATTCTAATCTGTCAACTGGGCAAAAAGTTGTAGGAATGAAGACGTTTCACTACTTAAACAGAAACTGTAAACAATAGGTGTGTTAGTTTCAGTGTAATTAGCTCCTCCCTTCAGATAGATATAAGACAGTGTCCACCAGGAATCTGACCAGAAGTGGCTTGGATGAGCAGTCAAACCTCTTCACTCATACAACTTTTTGTCTTGTTGACAGTTTTGCATTTTTCTTTTACAATAGATCACACCTGAATGACTGATGGATTACACAGACATTTGACAGAAACATGTAGGAGTGAAGACGTTTCGCTACTTAAACAGAAACTGTAAACAATAGGTGTGTTAGTTTCAGTGTAATTAGCTCCTCCCTTCAGACACATGTAAGGCAGTGTCCACCAGGAATCTGAGCAGAACTGAAGAAGCGGCTTGGATGAGCAGCGAAGCATCTTCACTCCTACAACTTTTTGTCCAGTTGACAAATTTTAATTTTTCTTTTACTATGGATCATACCTGGACGACAGAGGGATTACACAGACATTTGACAGAAACATGTTCAGTGGCATTATTGTAACATTACCTTATTTGTGAGCATAGTTCTGCCACATAATTTGCATGGTGTCCAGTTCAGAATCTTGTACTTGTTTGTCTCGTATCGGTTTGTCACATTAACTGATATATTTAAACTTTATATTGTATTTATAAAATATTCGAGCCTAATTTATGACAAATAGACATCTGCTATTTGTCTAATCACAGATGCAGACTGCTCCCATGCAGGGATCCCAGGCACTGGTAAGCTTTCCTCCATCCCTTCACACCTAAACATTCATCAACAGAGAAAACATTTCTGTCCGCAACAGGAGATGTACAATTCCATATGGCTGTGTTTCAGCAGCTTGCCCCTGAAACAACTACTGTGCGCAAACTTCCCGAGCAAGTCCACGGTTCCTCGGTTGTTCCTATACAATCCAGTCCTAAAGCAGCCCCTAAAAAGGTTTTACAGGGAGCCATACCATCTGGACATATCCCAAAGCCTGTTATTGTGCCTGATTACATTGCGTAAGTACTTTTTGGCTATACAATATAATAAAAGGATTATTAATGCAAATATGTGTTACATAGCAATTAACATTTGAAAACGATATCTTTTGAATGGTGTCCTATAAAAGGAAGCTGAAACCCACAAATATTATAACTTTTTATTTTGCAAACTACAGCAAGTATCCAGCAATCCGAACAGATGAAGAACGGGACCAGTACCGGGCTGTTTTCAATGACCAGTATGCCGAGTACAAAGAACTGCACTTAGACGTACAGCTCACACTTAAGAAGTTTGATGAGATGGATGCGATGATGCGCACTCTGCCACAACATCCCACCAGCCAGATGGTACATCCTCTTTACACTTTCTTCTGGGAATTAGTGTAGAAGTGTTAAGTTTGAGTTTCTTCTTCTTATGCTAATGTTTAAATAAGTTCTGTTTTTTTCAAATGTTTTAGACTCTTGACTAATAAACAGGTGAGCAGTGAGGAAGTGTTTTTAGAATGTGTTCAGTATCACTGTGCTTTCTTGGTGCTTCCTGTTCCAAGTCGAGCTGCTCCCACTGCAAGTGTAGCTTTGTTTACACCATATTCAGAGCATGAATAAATTCATTTTGTAGATGCTAGAATATATGCTTACTCTGAACTACACTAACTGTAAAGTTTTACCACTTAATCATACTCTCTGTGTCAAGCCTTACGTGTAAATACTTTTGGCCTGAAAGTGTTTCTTTCTTTCCAGGAAGTGGATCGAATAAACAGGATCCTTCAAGAATATCAGAGAAAGAAAAATGTGAGCCAACTGCGACCATTGTTGTAATGACATTGTTAAATTAAGTTAAATTCAATTTCTACATTTTCTATAAATTTACAGGACCCAACCTTCACTGAAAAGAAGGAGCGCTGTGAGTACCTGAAGAACAAACTGTCTCATATCAAACAGAAAATCCATGAGTACGACAAAGTCATGGAGTGGAACGACGGCTACAGTTAAAACTACAGCTCATGGTTCTGACACAGTGAACGTGAACATAACACTTTGAATCTAGAGAGAACTATTTGACACTACGGTTTGTGCGTGTTTGTAATATATAGTAAATATAGTTTGATATATTTTATACTTAAGATGGTCTTAATATGCACTCTCAGTTATGGAAAAAAACTACTATGCTATGCTTGATACTGTGACTGTATTTGCACAAGAGGATAACCACTTATTTCATGTTTTATTTGACATATCATATACCAAATATTTTACATGAGTTTGTATGTATTTAACGTGCCTTGACTGATCTTTGATGAGCTGAGTTTCTAACTGCTGTGATGACTGCTTTAATCTGTTAGTAACAACAACAAAACCTTGTACTGTAGTATTATTAGCTGTGTATTAACTTATCTTTTTGCGTAGATTTCCACTATGGCTCCACCATTTCATTAAACATAACTTACTGAGTCCTTATCTTACTTTAGACTACTTTTCCCTTGAATTGAATTTTAGACATGTTATCAACTGGACCTGTAAATGACCAATATGCTTTTTATGTTAGTTGCCTTTGTACTTGTGAAGTGTCCATAATTTCATATTTTAAGTGTTTTGATGATTTCTGTTTTCTAAATACATTTACTTTTGCACTGCAATGTTTGTTGTTTTTAAGGAATTTATATAGTTCACATTCAAGTAGCCTAATTTAAGGGAAATGCAAATAACAAGAACAGTAAGGAAAAACGAAGACTGGCAGTAAGGTTGAACACACCAGGACATTGTTCATCATATTTTAAGGGTCAGTTGTTGAGGCCCTGTGCATCTGTGTTTGTGTTATTTGAGCCTATATTAAAGGAACTGTATGTATCCTGTGCTTTTACAGTGAGACACTGCAGGTGAATAGGATAAAATCTTAAATTTAGAGATATCAGTTTGAAACTTCTTTCATAGTTTACTCACATAAATGTAAGAAAAAAATGTAATACAAGTTTTTCGTCACATTAAATTTTCAAAAACAAAAAAATAAGGCATTTTATGTGTAAAAAAAGGCCAAAATTGACAATTTATTAATGAAAATAGATGGAGCCAAGTTTAAATGTCTTGCTTCATTTTGTTGTCATATTAGATACAAAAGAATATACAGAGGAGATCCTGGATGTCTATTTTAATATTTGAATAAACTAAAAAATGCCTAAAAATTCAAATGTCACTACAGGATGTGTTTTGCCTGTAGTGTCAGGCAAAACTCTTAAGCCTGCAGATAGTGCTTAAACCCCCTGGCTCAAACCTGCAGATAGAGGACACATACAACTTTTTCTCACTAGGCAAAGGCCATGCCTCATGTGAAAGCTCAGAACCTCCAGAAGTCCAGAAGTCCAGAAGTCCAGAAGTCCACACTCACTGAGCTTCAGAGGCTGCACTAGAACCACTGACTAGAACTGATTAGAACTAATGATTGGCTGCAGGTGCAGGGGGTTTAGGTAGTGATAGAATCATTTAGGTTTAAACCAACTAAATTTCAGCATTGAAACTGGCAACCCAAATGAGAGACTCATATGAGGCTCCTCTGCTTTCTGATTGGATTATCGTCTTGAGAAATAAGAGGAGCATCATGTCTAATGTTTTTATAATTAAGAATAAATCTACATTAGAATTGTTATCAGTAGAAGCTATAGCCTGTTTGAAATGAACACGTGACCCTTATATCCCGCAACACAGATAGGTCAGGTGTATGATAGAAATTTTAAATCAAAATTTTACGCACAGTTCCTTTAACCGAAACTTTTGACAAACAGTCTTGAGGACAGATCAGTTTCACTGAGCCAAACTCTGCCCATTCACTGCATCACAGGGCACTTCCAGAGCTTGTTTCGTAACATGACACCTGTGCGAGGGGCGGGGCTCACCTGCCTGAAAGTCGAGCTCGTCAAGGTGTGTCCCGCGCTGTTTATGCGCGCCACAGTTTCAGTCAAGACATTACAGAAGGAACAACTCCCAGCGCGCTCTAAGAAACAGGTAGGTCAATTCGGAGAATCAAATCTATTGGGGTACAGGATATATCTCTAACTTTACTTTAGGGTTTAATTTTGCACTAACGTCGCTAAATATTTCTTGGCTGCCAACGACATAACGTTAAATGCTTTGAGCCCCTTTGAGTCTTGTCAGTTGTTTATTGTCTCAGATTCTTGTTATTAAAATATTTGGCTACATTCCCTGGGTATTTTATTGAAAACATTCATTAGGTCAACACATTCTGCGTTTTAAGTTGTAACAAATTTTTACTATGCTCATCTTCCACCGATCCTCAGTCATCATCTCGACGCAATGTCATCCAGGCCAAATGGGAGCCCACCACCCTACGAGTCTGAAAATGGATAGTGAGTATTTATTTATTTTTCTTTCATTATGGTTTAGTACAAATTCACCTGCCTCATTGTTTTCCTTCTCTCAGTACTGGCCCCCCTCAGCCTGCCTACTCATACTACCCAGATGATGAGTTTCAACATTTTTACCGCTGGACATCTCCTCCAGGGATCATCAAAATTATGGCTATCATCTGTGTTGTCTTGTGTGTGGGCACTTTTGCTTGTGTTGCCTCCACACTTGCTTATGACAGCCAGGGAGCCCTAAATGGTTTTGGGGGTTATGGCGGCTATGGGGGAAGTTACGGGTCATATGGAGGGTCGTATGGAGGGTCATATGGCGGTTTTGGTGGTGGAGGAATGTATGGTCCTGGGTCCAGCTACGGCTACGGGAGTCTTGGAGGAAACTACAACGATCCAAGGAGTGGCAAAGGGTTCATCATTGCCATGGCAGCAATTGTCTTCATCTACTGCCTGGTCATCTTCATCATCATTGTGTCCCACCAGAGTCTGTCGCAGAGCCGGCGCTTCTACCTGGCTCTGGTCATCATCAGTGCCTTCTTTGCCTTGCTAATGCTAGTGGCTACTATAGTTTATCTAGTAGCAGTGAACCCCATGTCCCAGTCCTATAGTTCGGCATATGGAAGCCAAATTGCAGGATTATGCGCTCAGTATCAACAGCCGCAGGTATCTGGAACGTTTGTGAACCAGTACCTCTACCATTACTGTGTTGTGGAACCACAGGAGGTAATGCAAACATTTAACTTTTGATGTTTTTTCATTGTTAATGGAGCAGTAAACCTGAAATGGGTCAGTAACTTTGTTCAATCTTTTTAGGCCATTGCCATTGTTTTTGGCTTCCTTATTGCAGTAGCTTTGATCATCATCCTTGTCTTTGCCCTGAAGACTCGACAAAAAATCCAGCACTTTGGGAAGAGCAACATTTTGTGGAAGCGAGTGAAGGTTATAGATGAGATGGAGCCTCCTCAGGATGTAGAAGCATGGGTGAGTTTGTGTTTTGAAAAGTCACACAACCGGTTTGGCAGCAGTCACCTGTTTATCATTGGGGGAAGTGCAGAGTAAAAATCTTCTTTCTAGGTGCGGTATCTACATAGTGTATAGTTTTTATTGTATGTTCTACTGTTTCTATGAACTACAGATTGGAATGTAAAACTACAGCTTATGCTGGAACTGCAAGTCTGTGATAATCTGGTGTTTTTTGTAATATGTAGTTCTAGAAAAGTTCAAACCATCTACCTAGTAGCCACTCTCTAACATTTTGTTATTTATTCTAATTTATAGCCATATCAATTGTTATTTGTTTAATTTATCTTCTATAGAGATGTAAAACAGGTTTGATTGGTGGTCCACTATAATGCCAGTTAATGACACTAAACACCTGCATGCAACCTGATACTGGGGGTGTTTTTTTGCCATGATTGTGAGAACTTGGCTCAAACTGCTGAGGCACACTGTTCAACAGCCCACTGCTGTTAGTCCGGACTGTTTTCAGGTTTGTGCTACAGGTGTGGCAGTAATCGTGTCACATACTCTCAGAACAAGTTCATACAGGCTCCCCATACCAGAAAGGAAAAGGACCTGAAGTTCTTGGAAACATACAGTTCCACAAGTAAAAAATGCTCAACCTCTATTTTACAGGTGAACAATGTGTCAGCGAATCCAGAGGAAGTTCCTATTTCTGACTATCCTGAGAAGCTGCGGAGCTCCAGGAGTCACCTAGATGACGAAAGCTCCAACTATGACAAGCCCCCCTACAACTACACCCCACAGTGAGTCACTGTATATTTATGTGCCATTATATGAACTTTTATGAACATATATGAAAAAGGTAGAGGCTGAAATATGTGCACTAGATTTAAAATTTACTTATGAGTAAAAAATTTGCTATGTGTGCTATGTTCTTAACT
>KN477180.1:1547-16404 GCA_000787095.1 Periophthalmodon schlosseri | reverse complement strand
CTTAAACAAAGCATTTAATTTATTTTTGGGGATTTAATAAGTTTTATGCATTAAGTGTACTGGATACGTGTGTTCATTAATCAGCTTGGAATAAATAAATAAATGAAATGAATGAAAAAATGGAAAAATATCAGATGCCTTTTCCCTCATTTTGGTTTCTCAGACTAAAATATTGTGTGATCAGCAGCGGTTCACAGTGTGTAGCAGTTGATATCTACAGGTGGCTTTTGTCTTTATAAGCTCAATCATAATGATGCATATAGTGGTATGAAAACAGTTATAACATGTGACTGTGGCAACCGTGTTCCCTGTAACTGTGTTTTTTCCACATTGGAGTGTGCCAGCAGCCTTATCTCCACATGTGAAATCCTGAGAGACAGAGCGTGGCTGGTAGACTGCTCCCTCACCTGCGGGGCATGTTCTGGTGCAGATAGAGTGGAGGGTGTGACAATGCAGATCATCTGGCTCAAATTAACACAACAGTCATGGTTCAGCGCTACCAGACAATCGGCCTAGACTTGACACTGAGAGATGCTGACAATGCCATCACCACCAGCGCTCCCTCGTCTGCCTTATCCGTCTTTATATTCCCCCGATAAGGAGACTCTGAATTAATTAGGCTACCTCAAAATGGCACACAGCTTAATGTCTTTCATGTTGAGGCGGTGCTGACGGAGAGATGTTCCTCCTTGTTGTTGCTCACTACGCATCCCCTCTTCAAAGGTTATCAGCCCAAATTCCACAGTGGGAATCAGAAAGGCGAGGACGATGACGAAGATTTGGAGACAGGCCTCTGATGAAAGCGGCTTTGGGAACACAATGGTTTCCCCCACTCCAGTTCTTTAGCTGTCTGTCCTCGCTGTCACTCGGGAAGATTTGTCTAAACACACAATCTTCTGCTTATGTCAGCCCCTTGCTCTGAGCTATGAACTCAAAAGTAGTGGTGCTGCAGATCCCATGTAAAAAGACATGGTTGTCCTTTGCCATCAAGCTGCTGTGTCCTTGTTTATGTTTATCACTATATACAAAAGAATAATGTAGAACTAATTGAAGCATGAAAGTTCTGTCTTATCTGCTTGCGTTATTCAAAGTTTTTGATTTAACTTTTAAAGGTGCACTAACTTCTCTGGTTAGTGATCCAACACCCTGGAGATGTTACTGCTTTGCACGCTTCACTGAGACAAGACTGGATTTTGCAAACTGTGACAGATAAAATGCAAATTCTCTTTGCACAATTGATTTTAGCCATCCCTTGACCTCAAATGTTTGTGTTTTATTAACTGCTTATAAAAAAAATAAAATAAAATAAAAAATTGATAATAATCGAGTCTTAATATTTATGTTTGAAATCTGTTATTTATAAAGAGGTAAAAAAAATGTATGTTATAGTTTTGTGAATACATTCTGTGTTTTTACTCACATGTAACAAAAGCGCCTTAACCCTTTTGAATGCTGCTCGTCTCAACTGTCACCAGCCTCTGCGGCTTACAGCCCGCCACCCTCTAAATACCCACAATATGAGAGATGTGAGGAGTGATGAAAGGAGAAAGAAAATAAGTACGATGTCATCTTTAATGTCAAACACTGATGGGAGCTTAGGTTGTGCAGAGCCTCCCCTGTCTGCCCGGGCTGCAGCTGTAACGTTAGCCGCGTAGCTGTTAGCGACACTGTGTCAGGGTGAGTTTAGGCGCTTTGACATAAGATCCAGAGGAGGGCCTGGCTGGGGTGAGCATGAAGACAGTGATGTGGAAATGGTGAGAAGGACAAGCTGAAAGAAGAGAGGAGACGGCTCTGACAGGCGGAGTGGATGTTGTCTCCTGTGATGGGCCGCTGCCAAGTCAGACAAGAATACATGTTATTTCAACAGGGTGCACAGTACTGTAACCAAAGCAGGCCTAGTTTCAGCACATTCATTATTACTGAACATAACGCTGTCAGTCTCTCAGCTGGATTAAGATCTTAAATGTTCATCTGGTTTACGCAAGATTTGTTTCAAACAGGTTATCGCCGTAATTTTGTTTAACTTCTTGAGTCTACTGTAACGCTTTTCACAAAGAATTAGGCTAAATTAAATGTAAACTTTAAATAAAGGTGAAATATGTATGTCTTTACTTGTCTGTTTAACCCCTCAGTCGTCCAGGTCTGATCCATAGTAAAAGAAAAATTCAAATCTGTCAACTAGACGAAAAGTTGTAAGAGTGAAACCTGCTTTTCTCCGTGAAGATGTTACTGCTGTGCCTGGAATGTTCCACAGTATGGCAATAAACATATCTATCTTGCCTTTATTGAGGATTTACTCAAAAATACCTCAAAAACATTCATACTGTGAATGTGGTCGCCTTTCCACAGATCTGACCTATACCCTGGCCTTGGTTTTATGAAAAATTATACGTTGAATGCCATAATACTGCGGAATCTTCCAGTCAAAGCAATAACATTTCCGCTGAAGGAAGCTGGTAGCGTTTTAACGTTGATGTCATCTCATTTTGCTCATATTCTTGCTTGTGTTTTGTGCGGTTCTTTCCTAGTGCCTTGTTCTGGTCTCATTTAGCCGTTGTGTGCTGTCCTGTAGTCTTATATTTAATCACCAGCACTCCTAACTCCCACTGTCAGTGAAGGCTCATTTGACGTGGCAGCCCTGGGCTCTCCCTTCCACATTCTCAGCCAAAAACAATAACTCCTCGCTCTGTATTTTATAATTTCACAATTTTTCACTGTCAGGCGCGGGCCTTTTGAACACTTTTATTAGACATTGCTGCCGGGGCCATTTTTATCTTTTACAGCTTTTCCTCTTTTATGACTAGGACTATTGCTTTGTGTCTTCTCAAGTCTCAAAACAAGTCACAAGTAGAAAATAGGATGACAATTTATTCAGATATTTGTTTGTGGTAAATTGCATCCAATGAACCACATAACGGCGTAGGTTTAGCTGTATGTATATTTATATGCTATAGACCCTCCCTTTATCTCTGTATAATATTATCAATGCCTTGCTGCTGCATGTGTTTACAATTCTCAAACATATAAATCTTGTGCTGTGTCTTGAAAGCATTAAAACCCCTGTTGTTGCCCAAATGGAAAGCAAGTGGATTCAAACAATACTTCACTTTTCCTGTGTGTGAGTTCACAGAAGTTAATGTGTTTGGCAGTAGCAGATGCTGTTCTCCTCTGAGCTGTGTGAAAGAATGTCACCCTAGTCTAATCAAATTATGGCCGTTATAGCATATGTCAAAGCTTCACTTTGGATTTAGCCATGCTTGCCTGACGCTTTGTGCACTTTTTGTTGTGATAAAGCACAGATAAGGCTGTGCTGAGAGCAGTGGTAGGACGTTGTGCATCATATGGTTAGGATCAGTGAGTAGAGAGAGTGGGTGTCTCTGGGCCTGTAGCTCTTGTGACCTCTTAATATCGCATCACATGTCTGATCTTATTCTTGTCTGCCATCCGAACTCCTGTCATGTGCTCTTTTGGCCAATCTGTCACACTTAATCTCAGCGGAAAGGAATACTTAAGAGTGCCCCAGGAACGCTTGGGGTTGAGAGAAAAAAGTGAACGTAGAAACAAAGAAGAAGAAGGAGGAGAAAATCACAGCGGCATAGCGTTTCAGGGCCTTGAATGGCATCAATGATTTGCTGAGGGGGATAAATGGTTGAGAGAAAGATGAGAGAACAATATGTGTGTTGTTCTTTAATCTGAACTAAATCATCTGTGTGTGCTGTGTGTGTCAGGTACTGAGCTCTGCTCTCATCACACAATGCTTCAAGGCAACGGTCGACACAGGCCTGTCCTCATGGCTTATATAGGCTCTGTTTATCTCCTCTCGCTCTGGACAAGATAACACGCCTCTTACACAACACGGGTTTGAGCGTTTTAGCCCCACAAAGTAGACAACAAATAAAGTTTTTTAAAAACTGAGCTGATGGCAGAAGGGTCATTTGATGTAACTGTAACTCCAAAAACATGTAAATATGTAGAATTTGTGTTAAATTTGTTGGTTTGAATTCTCAGAAAATAGACACAGTATCGTGTTTTCTAAATATATCCTGTTTCAAGTAAATTTGGAAAACACTTTTTCATCACTTAGCACAAATGATTTCTAAATTTCAAATAAAATATGGTCTGGTTTGGCATTATGTCTTTGGAGAATGACGAGAGCTGTCAAAGTGTTTTCAGATTGAAGTAGTTTCAAACATCACTTTGCAAACACAGACCATGCTTTGGCTGTGTGTTTGCTCCAGATGGGACAGCTGCAGAGTGCAGCTAAGCACCATTGCACTTCTCTCTGGGTGAAGAGTTCATTTCCAAAGAGCTATAAATCCATATGGATAAGCAGCTGCACCTGAAGGCCTACACACACACTGGCAACTTTTGACTATCAAGTAAGTGTCCACACAAAACACAAAGTGTGCTGTGTACAATGCTTTTCCGACACAGTACACTGTCTCCAATTATACTCACTACATTGTCTCAATGATTCATACACTCTATTCAGAATCAGGACCCAATTAAATGTTTTATGAGACGAGCTGAAGTTATGGACTTCCACAAGTGGAGCACATTTGAGCTATTACAGCCAGCATCAGTCTGTCAAATGAAATCTATTGCACTGCTGACACAAGTGCCAACAGGCCTTGTGCATTGTGGCTTTTGTTAAAGTCACATGTTTCTCATATACGTTTAATGTTCTACCACTCTGTGAAGTTTACACAAGATGAATATTGTGATGTAAGAGCAATAACATAATAGGTTTTACCCAATACAGTGGAATTCCTTATAATCACAGGAGGATATTACTCATGGTTTTGCCATTGCAAGGAAAGTACAGCGCCTTGTTACTTTTAACAACACCTATTAGTGACTAGGAGCTACCCAGCATCTACGCAATAAGCTCATGTAATGTGTCAGATGGAGGCGACAGACAGTAAACAGCTGTGCCTGACATACATGTGGCTGTGTGTCCACCCATCCTGCATGTCCTCTGTATGTATTGATATATAGGCCTCCTGTTGCTAAAGAACACTTCACAGAGCTTCATCAAAGAGAAAGCTGAAGAGCAGCGGTGCAAGACTGAGTGGGAGAGCTTCAAAGGCCGGTCCCCCCATTGCTTCACATGCAGCAACATCCCAGTGGTAACAGCCAACATGCCCGCTCCATAAACAACAGGCTCAGATCATAGCAGCAGGATGCATCAGTCACAATAGTGTGCTCCGTGGGCTGTGTTTACTGTGGAGCTAGCGGTCAGTGGGGCAAAGGCCAAATCTGGACTACTACATGATGCGAAGTGTGGCTTTTCATCTTAAATGCTCAGTTTTACAGAATTACCTATTACCTACCTAATGGAAAATGTTTGGAAACTTTTTATGCTTGAAATGATTAAAAACAACCAAAACTTAACATATTGTGACCACTGCTGCTGCTGGCTCTACTTTTACGTGTGCCATTAGTACTACTAGAAGTACTGTACTTTGCTAATCTTTCTTCCTATACTTACAGGTGCATCTCCCACATGTTAGTGCCATATGAACCATCTCACACTCTGAGGACTTCAGGGACCGGCCTCCTGCTGGTGCAAAGCACTTTGTAAAGCACTTTGAATTACTTTGTGTATGAATTGTGCTATACAAATAAACTTGCCTTGACATGGCTACTAGATAATCTGGTAGTTTTAAGGCTTTATTCAAACCCTGTTTCCAAACCCCCTTTTTACCATTGGCAACATTGTAGTTTTACTTTTTATTTTTGATTTTTTTCCATACAAAGCTTTTTTGTTCCATGTTATAAAGCCTTTATGCGAGCTCCAGTTCGTACTGCAGTTTGTGACGCACATCAAAGATCAAAATGGCGGCTGTGACAGGACCAGTATTGCATTCCTTTAGTGATGCTAATCCACAGCGCAGACCTGACTGACACAGTGACACACGTTTACCTGGAACGCTCTCATTCGCCTCGAGACACTATTATGGAGAAATGAATGTGGGCCATGGGTGTAGGCAAGTCCAACCACAAATCAGTGTCTCCACTCAAATCCTCCCTGTCAGAGCCTGTGACAGCCTGATGGACAGAGAAAAGGAGAGAGAGAGAGCGGCGTTCGATGTTAAGTGGCAGGGTGACGGCAAAATGACAGTCTAAAGACAAGTTGGACAACATACATGCAAAAAAGTGCAAAAAAAACACAATAATCACTCAGTCCCTTAGCCCTGTCCCCATATGACACTTGCTCTGAGAAAGCAATAGAAAAGTGTTTGCAACAAGATTATAGTGTTGACTCAGCCTGTCCTAATGCAAACCTATCCATTTCTCCAGACGTTGAACTCAATACCTGACTAGGATGACCCCTAGGATGACCCCTACCCTACCGTGGATAAGCTTACAGACCAGACCTCTATCTGCAAATGAATGCGCATTAGTCCTGGACACATCTGCAGCCTGTGGAAGTGGTTCTCCTCAAGGTTTCTTTTTTTCCCACTGGGTTTTTTGAGATTTTCCTTGCCAAGAAAGAGGGTCTAAGGTCAGGGGATGTTCTGGGATAGTTCTCCATTTGCTTGTTTTCTGATGATTACTCTGCTTGTCTGTTTAATTGTTGATTTTCTAACTTTCTGTTGGTTAAATCAATTATCATATTCAGCCCTGAGAGGCAGCTGCTCTTGTGATTTTGGGCTTTACAAAAATAAATTGAATTGAAAACTGAATTGAATTGAAGTGGCTTTAGTGCATTGAAGCTACAAACACTTAGATAACAGTAAAATTCATGTAGTGCTTTGATTTTACTCCAACTGTCATAAATGATATGCAACCGTCTCATTGGTTTTCTTGCTGTTCTGAAGGACGTTCCAGCCACTTCAGACTTAAAAGACGAGCCTTGGGAGAAACACTGTGAGTTTTTCATGACTCATAAATCAGTTCAGGAGGTCAGAGGTCGCAGATAGTGAACGCTTTGAGGTCGTGGTATTGATACAGCAGAATGCGGAGGACAGTCGTATCATGATGTGTTTTGCTGAGGTGTAGGTCAGTTAAACAGCAAAACAATAGCGAAGCACGAGCCCATCGTCCATCACGTGCACCCCCTCTCGCCACCTCATGTGCCGATGCCAAATCATTTTCACCACATCCATTTGATATGACTTCACAGCAGCACGGAACATGAAGATAATCCTTTGACATTTTTATCACTCAACCCATTTATTTAGTCTGCATGTCTTGTTGGCTGATAAAATCTGGCTCCCGATGCATGCCTTTCAGATTGCACATGAAAAAGGTCCCTCTCCCCCAGGGGGTGACAACATGTCAAAATAATACTCTTCTGTGTGTGCTCTGGGTGGCAGCCTAATTTAAAACTTCATCTTGTGATCCAAGCCATTTGCATATGGTACAGAGCCTTAATTTATGTATTTTTACCCCTTTGATTTGTGTTATGCCGCATTATAAGCATTAGAAAGGAATTAAACATAGGATTTTGTATATTGTGACTGAAGGATAGTATCTATATTAAGTTACAGCCAAAGATTTTCTATGATAAAAAATTGCATTTGGTTGTGAGATACTGTGTGAGTCTAGGTGTTTCTTCTCTATAAGCCTTTTTTCTGCTAAGTTCAGCTAAACTGGTCCAAGCCTGTAATCATATAGGCTACGCTGCAGCATTTGCCAAAAGTTAAAAAGTTAGCCCTGAGCATGGAGCAGTATAGCAACGGTAGAAAATACTGGAGTTGCAGTCGAAATCCAACTTCTGTAATTGATACATCTCATAAATTAGTACTAATACGTATTTATGAGTTTCTGGAAAATGGCCTCAGTTTGTTATTCATTTTGTCTGGAGGGTAGCTGTCCCAGTTCAGCAAAAAATCTGAGGTTAGAAAATATAAAAATATTTCACGGCCCGTCAGAGCGCGCTGCACAATGTGAATAATGTTCAACATGACACTGTAATGCTTGTTCAGGTGAAAAACGGGTTCTCGCACTAGATTCTGGGGCAGCAGTGGTAATAATACAGCATCCAGACTGTGCATGTGAATTATGACTCTACTTCACATTCATGTATTCATTCCATAGAGATAAATTAGGCTGCAGACATTTCAATCTAACTCCCTAAATAGAGCACTTTGTCATCACAAGTTAAAGGGGAGGTTTGCTGGCTGATCAACAGAATAATTCATAACCTTATTCTAGCTCAAGGAGTGACATGTCTACACAAAGAATTAGGACAAATGTGCCTTAAGACTTACTCAGTATACAGTAAGTGCCATGCAACAACAAGAAGACAAAACACCCTTTTAATGTACAATAATTCCTCATCCTCTACAGATTGCTGCGGTTTGCACTTATGCAGTGTGCTAACACCAACCGTGTGCTTTATCTTGATCAGATGTGGGGCATAAATGAAGTGTAGCAGCTTGGTGATCATTTGTTTGAAGTGACAGAGCAGATAGGCAGTGATTTACTAACACCATAATGGACATTTAATTGAGCCTTTCCACTCTCTCCAACATCAAAGCCTGTTAGTGTGTTGACAACACATGTTAACTCCCAGAACTCTGACTGACAGGCACCACAAGAACGTCCACATGTCTGCAGTTATTCTATTAGTTTTAAAGTAGAAAAGAAAATCAAACTATTCACCAGTGTTTGCACGATGTTCCCTCCATATAATCTGACTTTTACTAGAACTATTTCTATGTAGCTGTGAAGCATCTAAATAAGTCACAAAGAGTATTGTTGGGCTTCATAAGAGCTACTGTAAAATGAACTTTATTTTAGCCTAATCTCAGTCCTTAGTAATTGCGCTGTACTGTAAAGTAGCAAATAAGCATGAAAAACATCAAAATAAAAAAAAATAGTTTCATTTTAAGGACTTAATCTGGAATTCAAGGATCAATTTGGGATATATTTAGAACCTGAAAATTTGTGCCAATCATGTAACCAGTTTGATTAAGGCAAATATAGAAAACAGTCCTATTTACCACCTTGCAGCTTTGCCATACATGAAACCACCAGCCCAGTGGTACGACTGCTACTATGCCTTTAGGGACAGTAGGTCTGGGCTGTGTGCTGGTGCTGATGGACGCTCAAATGCATGTCTGCTTTTCAAATAGTGTTTGGGGTTGAAATGGATTGCTGTGACCAGACCAGTGATTATAGAGGTATATGCTTGTGGTACATACGAGTCAAAATTAGTTCACATTTTGGTTTGTAAATGATGCGTAACTTCATTCCTGACATTTATGAATGAGGGCAGAGCCATGGGTTAAGTAAATATAGTCATCAAAGTGGAGCGCATGGGGGCTGCACCACATCCTCTCATGCCCCCCTCCCTGGTGCAGTGTTGTCAAAGTAACTTATTGACCAGGCAGCGGTCGATGTCTGACATGAACCTTGGTCCAGTGCTCTGTAACAGCTAACTGCTTCTCCTTTGATTTTATAGGCAGCTCCAGGATTAATGTGGATCCAGTATGAGAGCAATTGACTTGTGTTTCAGCCTATTTTTCATCCCTGACATCTATGTGAATGAGTCTAAAGGGACACATTTAGCACCAAAACACCTTCACCTCACTTCATCATTGTAGGCTGGTGCTTTTTGGATGTCTTATAGAGACCTTAAATTTGTCAGGTGCTACATATGAAATAAAAACAATATTTTTTCATTATAACCACTTGCTTTTTCAGTAAATGTATTTTTTTATTTGACTATGATCATGATTGTCGGATCATTTTAGCCTGTTTATATTCATTAAAGTATAACCAGTGCGTTGATGATTCCAACATGTGTGATGAAGCTCAGCTCTTCTTTTTCTAGTGAGTATAATGTGTTTGCAGCAGAGATCCAAGGTAAACTATTGTCTTATTCCTGTGCACAGTAAAGGCTACCAAACAGTAAGCTTACATTACAACATTACAGCGTAATAAACTAGATAAGGCCATTTAATGCACTTCATTTTATTATTTTGTAAAAGTAGCCAGCAGGCAGTTCTGAATTTCTGGAATAAGATCTTGTACAAAAAGCCAAGTGTAGAGGAGTGTGAAAAACATCTTTGATGTCAGCTGAAATTTCACTGAACAGCACTGCACAATCTGATTGGAGCCTGGCATCCTCTGGCAGCCTGATCTCTTGGTATCGTTCCACCCACAGGACATGCAAAATGCATCTGTGCCTGGCTATCAGTCCGTGTGTGCTCAAAAATGATTGACTGAAAATGATTTCAATATTTCAGTGAGAATTGATTGTCCAGGTGGTCGGAATAAATAAATAATCAAAGTTGAAGTTGTGCCTTGTGTAAAATGTGTTTCAAACAGACCTTGAAGAAATGTGTGCTTGTATAGGATAAAATATGTTTATATATATCTTTCATAAATGAGAGTCATTAGAGTCATTTATGATCCAATATTCAACAAAACACTGGTTGAATATATACAAAAACAAATTGACTTGTGCTGTAGAGGTCATAAAATGATATGACTTTCAATCAAGAGCCAATCCTCTGTCATTAAAAGTGTGTGGTTAGGAGCAGAGTTCACTGGCAATAACATCAAACTTTGTAATGTTTATGTTCAGGAAATTAATTTTGAAAGCAATTTATTTATTTTTTAATCAGTCAAAATAAAATAAAAGATCTGGATCAATCAATTACATTTTTCATATTATATCGCCCAGCCCAAGTATTTACGGGATGAGATGCTTTTGAACAGAATAAATCCCTGTTAGAGATGCACACTATACATCCACTAATGCACTGCAGTCTGCAGCCCATAGGTTACAGGATTAGGAATTATTTCACTGCCTGTTAAGACTGTGTAGGATTCACATTATCAAAGCCGTTCGGACTATTTTGGGCATCTTCTAATGGCTCCTGTCAAGTGTAATTTTTAAGTACTTTAACCAATTCATAGTATAATTAGGTTAACAAAATTAGCTCCTTCCACAGTCAGTCAGCACGCGGCCATGCAATAAAGTTATTAACATTCCAGATTTATAGAGCCATTAATTTTGCCAATCTGTCTTTATCATGTTTTCTTTTACTGGTAAAAATTATATTAATTAATAAAAGGGAAAAAGGCTTTAGTGTCATCTTTTATGTATAATCTGTAATAGTATAAATATTACTGCCACAAAGTGTAAATCACCAACTACTCTAAATATGCTTAATTACAAGATGTAGCCTAAAATTCTGAAGGGAAGTTGACAAAGGGTCTTAAAAACATGAATCGACGGCTGCAGTTCAGAGTGACAGAATGATAGGTGTAAACTGTGAACTTTAGATGACATCCAGTAATCATTCATAAAATCCAGTCTGTCGGGTTCTCACATCTCTCAGATATTTTTTTGACTCTTTCAGCTGTTGTGGAAGTTTTGAGTATCTTATCTAATCAAATGTTTCTTAAACCAGGTCCGTCTTTAGTTCTGTCTTTACCCAGTTCTTCCAAAAGGCCAATTTATGCGTTAGTCCTCGAGTATGATTTATTTTTTTATAGCTACTCATTTCATGTCCTTGTCTAGTCATGGCGGTAAACCTCTTTAAAAACTAAATGAGGTGACGCTTGGCGTGAAGTTTGAGGAACACTACTAAACACCTTACCTGCTGCTGCAAGTAGACCTTTTGTATTCAGGTGTTTAACCAGCAATGCAACCTATGAGCGCTGTTGTTTGTGGAGAATGGCTTATGTGTTACCTGTAATAAACATGTAATAATGTGGAAGGAGATCACGCACATGTCCACAAATAACATGTGATAATGTTCCGTTTATTTAGGCCTCCTCACATAAACAAAAACAATTAACAACAACTCAACAACTTCTACATTACCATGATCCTGTGATACATAAAGCCTACATACATTGATCTTATTCACCAGCTCGATGTGGCCACGCCCCATGGGTGTTGCCTACCCACGTTTTGGTGATGCGCCCACGCCGCGCGCACACGGCGGCTACATCGCTTTGAAGCTCGTCTGTTGTGATCAGTGAGCTGCAGACTCCGGAGTGAGGACAGCCGGGGATTTGTGGAGAGCGCGTGGAAACTATCAAGTGCGCTTTTGTCTTTTTTCTCTTTGATCAACATAAACGACGAAGCAGCGTCCTCATGCCGTGGAACTATTTAGGATGTTTACTCTAACAGGAACTAAAAATGCTTCTGACCAAATAGGTTCGGACTAAAATCTGTATTCTCAGCCCCCTGGGACGCGTAAGGACCTGGACTTGTATTTGTTACACATTACAGGATTATTACAGGTTTGTCCGGTTAAATGCAGACGGTGTACATTTGATTTGAACCGTTTTGGACTGTTACACCAAATAAAGAGTACGGACTTTCTCCAATGAAAGATTTCTTTACCGTGACAGCTGCGGATCGGATAAGTGAGCGGAGCGAGATTCCAGAGTCCCCTCATGGAACAAACTCTTGTCCGGGAGCTGTAGCATTTCTGTTGACCCCCTCAGATCCAGCTCGCCAAGCGAAGCGACTTCCCATTCGAGTTCTCAAAATGTTGACTGCGCACACTGGCCACTTGCTGCACCCGGAATATTTACAACCACTGACGTCTGCGCCCGTGAGCATCGAGGTATTTCAGAGCTTTACCACTTTAGACAGTGGGCTATTTAAGTTGTGATGATAACTACAAATTCTGTTATGAGCAGTTAATAGTGTGTCATTGACTTCATCAGTTGTTGAAATTATGAGGCCATACTTGTTTGGTCCACAAAGCGTGTATGCCATGACATAGGGCCTAAATCAAATGTGATTCATTTTGAAGATTGTTCATATTTGAGTAAAATGCCTTATTCGGGTTAATCTGATCATAATTACTGTGTTTTGTAGCTGGATGCCAAGAAGAGTCCATTAGCCCTTCTTGCACAGACATGTTCGCAGATTGGAAAGTCAGATGCTCCATCATCCAAGATGGGCTCCTCCTGCAGCCAAGGCGACAAGGAGTCCAGCAGCCGTTCATCCATTTCCAGCCTGAAGTTGAGTGAGCATCGGCCCTCGCTGGAGGATAAGTCCAGCTTCAAGCCCTATAACAAAGGCTGTGGTGAAAGCCGGAGGGACAGCAGCACTGCCTCCAATGGCGGCTCAGACAAAGTGGGTTTTCGGGTCCCTAGCACTAATGTTAGTACTAACATTAACTCATCCAGCAGCCAGCCATCTTACCCGGCCCACCCTCAGTCCCCCGCCTCCAGGCTGAGCAGCAGCACCCCTCCAGGCCACACTCAGCAAACGACTCACAAAAGCGGCCAGTCTCCCAGTGGACAGCATCTCCCTGTCCACTCCCAAAGCCACAGTGGAGACAGTGCACCTGAACAGGGCAGCCCCACCAGCACTAGCACCAATGGTCTCCCTAAAAAAGACAATGAAGGAAGTAGAACCACTGCAGACAGCCCACACCTCGCAAACTCCAGCCAAGTCCGTGCCAGTACGAACAGCAGCAACAGTAGTTCCGAGGGCCCCTCCAACCCCGATGGAGGCAAAACGGAGGCTGCTCAGTCAACCCTGGGGCCTGGACATATCAGACCAATCTCTCCATACAAGAGCCAGCCTATTTTCCCTTTGTCTGGCTCCAACATGGGATACCATGGATCAGTTGTGGGCGCGTACGCTGGTTATCCATCCCAGTTTGGTCCTGGTCTAGACCCCAAATCTGGTCTCAGTGTAGGGAGCATGGTTGTCCCGGGAAAACACCCAAACTCCAGCCCTCTCACCGGAGCCTCACCTCCTTCCTTTATGCAGGGCCTGTGCAGGGACCCTTATTGTCTCAGTTATCCTGGAATGTCCCATCTTGGAGGGAGCAACTGCAACCCCTGCATCCATGACCCCTCATCCACTTTAAAGTCGACTTTTCCACTGGTGTATCCCTCACACCCTCTGCACTCCCTCCACCCCAGCTCTCTATCGTCCACATCCTCCCTGTCTCACCCCCTGTACTCCTACAGCTTTATGCTCCCTAACGACCCCCTGCCTCATGCATGTAACTGGGTTTCTGCCGGTGGACCGTGTGACAAGCGCTTTGCTACATCAGAAGAGCTCCTGTCTCATTTACGCACACACACAGCTCTTCCTGTGGGGGTGGACAGTAAACTCCTCTCTGCTTCCTCCTCTGGACCGGCCTCCTGTCACCTACACCTCCCACACCAGAGCAGCCCGGGCTCCATGGCCAGCTCTCTGTCTCTGAGAGCACCACCCAGCCTGGGCCTGTCCCGGTACCACCCCTACAGTAAAGTCCACCTTCCCCCTGGACCTCCATCACTGTCACTGCACTCACTGCCCACCACCGGGCCGTACTACCCGCACTATGCTCTCTATGGACAGAGACTTGGATCTGCTTCATCCCTTGGATACCAGTGATGCCCACTCTATATGGTTGTCCGTACATCAGAAACTTTGAAACACTTGCTTTCTTTGTTCAGGCCGAAGGATACTTCTAACCACATTGAACATATAAATCCTGCCTGTCAGCACATTTCTCAGTTTTGAGTTGTGACTGTCCCTCTGACAATGATGAATACAATGGCTCTGGATATTAAAGGTTCGTACAAGTAAATAGTAATTTAAAGAAATGCAGTATGTCAGTAATGGGCAGAATTTGGGTCATGTGCTGACTTAGGTCAGTCCACGTCTACAGTAGGACATGCATGTACACTCGCAGCATTAGAGGCCCTGCTTTGATTTGCAATAGCTAATTTTCAGTTATTTTCTACAGAAATCCTATATTTATTTTACATACAACCTGACACTCTGATTACTATTTACTCTGTTTTGGAATCACAGAAATCCAGTTATGTTGTGTTTTAAAACACATTTCTGAATGTCCTAATCACATCTCTGTCTACATGAATCTCAGACAATACAACTGAGATTTTTTTTTCTTTGTAAATTTGT
>KN477179.1:16063-36434 GCA_000787095.1 Periophthalmodon schlosseri | reverse complement strand
AAGGCATATGGGAGAAGGAGGAATCACTGACATGATCCACATGATCCACGCCTACGGGCTAAAGAAACTCACTGCTCTACTATACTATTTATGTTCGTATGTATATGTTGTATCACCGAAATTAACGACCAGACTCACGTCAATTATAGTTTTTGGGCAGCTTTTTAATTACAGTTCTCGATTCGGTTACATCAAGCATTTTTTTTCTTTTTTGCCTCTTGACACAAAAAAATCAATGTGCCCTGTCCCCATAAATCCTTGCGTCTCACGTTTTTAAAGTAACATAAAAGTAATTACCCATCAAATTAAACTGTTTTTAGATATTTAAATGAAATATAAATCTTAAAAGCAAATGTCTAATGAGTTTTATAACAGCATTTTTGTATTTTTACTTCCAGGGCACTACATATACAAATGTAGAAAGTAGTAAACATAAATAAAACACTGAATGAGAAGGTGTGTCCAAACTTTGGTAGTGGTAGTGTATTTAAAGGAGACATGTTTTGTATAGACTTCTAGCTTTTTATCATGTTATAATGTTCCATTGTCATCACCTTACTCAGCTGCATTTCAATTGATCCATGTATGTTTGAGTATTGTCCTATTGTCCTGCATTTAAGGCTTGAGTGCTCAGAAATTTGCCATTTTCACCTAACTCCTATCTCCACCCCTGGCTGTTGTTTGCTTTAGCCTCCAAAACAGTGTCAAGAGGTGAAGAGTGGTGACAGGAGGAAGAGTGTGGAGGCAAGAGGAGTGGAATACACTACAACTTCACAAACCTGATGCAATATGCAGTAGTTTCATTAGCGGAATTCGGGCCGATGTGACAGCGCTCTGAAGGGGGAGTGACTCAGAGCGTCAAAAACAAAACTGAAACTTATTAAACGCGCTAATGTGATGTTTTCAGCTATGGTGGTCTAAATATGTAATGTGTTAGCAATTCATACCCCATCTTTAACGTCCTAGCGTAATAGTCCAAGTCATTTTTCAAGGTTTGCGGGATAATACAAAAATAAACTTCTAATGTCAATAAGTAGACTGGGACAGATTTTTTTGTGGCTGTAGAAATCTTTCCGATTGGCCGAAGACAGAGCAATTGTTGTGTACAGTTGTAGCAGGGTCTGGAGAGTCGAATTATGCCATGAGATCAGCGATACAGCAAAATTACCTGTAATCAGCTTCTAACCATGTTGTAGTAGTTTTCTCTTATCAGAAACTTGGAGTTGCATCATGCACATTGAGTAATCAGTGCTCAGAAAATCTGTTTTCACCTACCCCCTACCCCCTATCCCCGCCCACAGCCCTGAACTTACTTGTGTAGAGATGGAGCTAAGGGGCTGGGAGCATGTGCTAGGAGCTATAACCTAAAACCTCAGTTCTGCAGTAGTCATTTTAGATAAATATTGCTTTATAATTAACAAAATATTTCAGTTTTTTAAGATGGAAAAATGTACTTAATTCCTGAAAAAGTCTTTTAATAAAATAAAAAATAAAAAGTAAAAACAATTTGATTCTTACCGCGGTCAGAGTGACACATCCTGGAGATCACTCTGACATTGTGAGCTGTGTGAGCTTTTTCCTGAATTTCTGGATAAAGGACATAATGCTTTTTGCTTTTCTTTTTATTTGTTTATTTATTCATTTATTTTTTTGCGTCTAGATTCTGAAGATTTTTCTTATTTATTTAAGTAAATGGAAGGAGGCTGAAAAGGTGATAAAACCCACTATAGTGAGCTGTGCAAATCTATTATCATTAATATAACGTTTCACAGCTTGCGATCTTTTATGCTTCTTGACAGCACAGGTTCACCTCATTGTTAAAACTGGGTAAAGTTTGATGTGCCTTTCCAGTCCAGGTACGTCATTTCTCAGTGCAATCAAAGCTGTTTTAGTTTTTTCTGGAAATAACCTCTCTATTTTCCACATCTTTCATTTGTGTTGGAATACAAAAGACTCTGTTAGTATATAAGACTCACTAGTAAATAGAAAAATGAATACACACTTCTCTACTTCTACTTCATGAAGATGTGAGTCTGGTCAGCGGTGTATCTGCCCCTTTTCTTTTTAAACAAATATGGCCGCTTACGAGGAAAAAAGAAAGGAAAAAATATCACAGGGGACTGAAAAACATTGCAGATTTCCCTAAAATCTGTTCATCTGAGGTGAGGGAAATTTCATTTAGTTCAAAGCACAGACCGTATAAAGAAGTGGACTAAGTGGGTGCGACGTCACCCATAGCGTTCGGCTCCAGTCAAATGAAGCTCATCGAGGCTAGAGCAGTTATAGGGGTGAATTTGGAGCCGAGTTCCATATTTGGAATCCTGACCACGAGCATCATAGCAACCAAGGAACCAATCCAGAGCGAGGCTGATGAAGGTCAGTCCCGAGCCAATCCCGGCTGCACCACTGGCTTAGCAACGGCGTCAATCAAACCTAATGCTAACGCTAGCGGGAGTGACCTCAGGGAAAGAAGGCACCTGATTTGTCTGTTATTAATGTTCATATCTTGATTTACTGACACAATAGCAAAGTAAAAATACCAGGATCATGTAGAGCGCGTTAATACGAAGATTTTAAGACAAAAATGACAAGGCTCACTGCAGCAGTTGCAGAGGGAGGGGCCACAGTTTTTCAATGTAAACTCAATTTGAGCCAGAGTTGACAGAGCCGGAAGCGCGCCCACAATCTCTTCCTGTTTGGAACGCGGCGGTTAGCAGGTTAGCTATGTCCATTTATATATACAGTCTATGGTTCAAAGTGAGATATTCTGGACTTGCCAGGCAAATTATTTTGCATTATCTTCCCAACAATATCCAGGCGATACTTGAATGAAAGTATTAAGTATTAGTACTTAAAATGTGCCTGTAAATGTCTTGGATGAGGTTCAAGTATCGCACAAATGGACAATAAAATTAACCGGTGGGAGATGTGTCTTTGAGGTCATTTTTAATTGTTTTAACTATAGACAATATACTTGATATTCTAATTTTTCATATCTAAAAAAACAGCTATTGTGATACTATCTATGCCTCCCACCTATTCTCACAGATTTAGGAGTGAAATATGTCCACACTGAGACTCCGTAGACTGATGCTGCTTAATTACCTTGTGAGGTGATGTAATGTCTGGGTCTATGGTACCCCTGAGACACACACAAAAGGCACACATAAAACATGTGACATCATTGGTCCCCTTGGGTCACATGACCTTCTTCTACACTGCTAGATTCTTGGATTTTATGACTTCACTGCTCCATAAACCTCTGCTGGGGGTTGTACATTAGCTTATGACCCTGAGTAAAGGTGTCGTCATAAATAAACTGAATTTATAGGAACCCTTATAAAGGTACAGAGAACAGGTTAAAGGAACCATAACATTTTGATTTAAATAGACATGACTTAACTATGTACCCAGATACGATACAGACATGTTCTAATAAAATACAGACCAGCTCTTACTGATAACAACTGTAACGCTGATTTATTCTTAATTACTAAAGCTTGGACATGATGGCCCATTTATTTATGTTATAATTTGGTGTTTTGGTTCTCAAGACGATTATCTAATCAGAAAGCAGAATGAGCCTCACATGAGTCTCTCATTTGGGTTGCCAATCTCAATGTTGAAATTCAGTTGGTTTAAATCTAAAATGCCTCTCTCTGGATGGTCACTACCTAAACCCCAGCACCTGCAGCCAATCATGAATCAGTGCTAGTGCAGCCTCTGCAGCTCAGTGAGTGAATTCTGGAGATTTTAAGCTTTCACATGAGGCCTGTCCATGTACTAAGAATGCACTTTAAGACGTGTTAAGACAAAAACTGAGTGCAGGTTACATATAGTTCCTTTAACAGAATCAAATCCTGACATTATAAGCATGGACAGATGTTGTTAAAGATATAGAAAAACAAATAATGGATTCAGCCTTAATGTCAGTCTCACCACTGTTTTATAATCCACTTTCCCTGAAGCTCAGTCCAAGGTCGATTCACGAATAAACATCTAAATGAAATAATGGAATTTAATTAAATTTCCTCTTTGTGACAAATGAGACACTAGGGCCCTAACCTTCCCTGGAGAGGCTTCATCTCATAAGCAGTTTTATTTATGAACATAATAAAACAAAAACGAAGTTTAAGTAAAACATTGTTTAAGTATAACAGCGTTATTTTTACCAGTAACGAGTAATAACGAATGGCTTTTTCCTCTGCTGTAAAAGCATTATAGTTACTGTCAGTGTAATGGGATTGTTATTTTCTTGTCTCATCAGAGGAGCTGCAAAGTTTTTCCTTTGTTTTAGGAAGTCAACAAGATTAGGACAGTGTTGGGCTAAAAATGAGACTGACTATAAAGGTGACCAATCAGAAGCAGTGCTATGTGGCCATAAAGACTTTCCTGGCATTTCATTGGTTTAGCAATGGCACGCGGTCGAATACTCAACACATTTCAACACACATGAGGAAATATGACGATTCTTGTGGATTGTATGAATAAACATCGATATTTGGCAACTCTTTTGTGGCGGGAGTACAAACAGACGACTACAGCGGGAGTGACACGTGCGTTTGGAGTTTACAGAAAAGACGTCAGGGCAGCGACAGTGGACACAGCTCTCTGCTTACTCTGCTGGTCTAATATCAGTTTGGTGGTTCACCCCTGGTTTTACATGTACATGAGCGCATGTCATGTGGCGTGCAAATGTTTGTAATGTTCTGATATTAATGCGTTTGGTAAATGCTGTTTGCCCTGAGTCTGCTCTGTGAAGGGGACAGTAATTTGCTCTGCGTTGTTGTGACTGTACAGTTGTGAGTCCATTTCTGTGATTTTGAACTCTGTGGAGGAGAATAGCTTATAACACTGGCTTTGGGTGCATTTGGTGATTTGCAGGACAAATAAGGCTGAACAAAGCCTGTTTTTACTCGAAACAAGCAGCTGGGGTGTATTTTTGAGGATTTTTTTTGTTGTGTAATAGTTTATCTGGTAATTACTTTCATCACAGAGTTCATCACGCAGTTACTCATGCGATTACTTTGGGGTCAAACACGGGTAACTATAACTAATTACTTTTTGGAATGATCTTGCACCACAATGTTTATGAATATAGTTTTATGTCATTGTTTTAATTAGACGTCTCTGTGTGAGTCTCCTCTTTTGTCTCTCATTCCCTGATTAGCGTCTCTCGTCCCTTTGTTCTGCTGATTGTGAGATACACATTTTCTGCTATAATCATAAGCACAGTTATTACAACAGTGAGCTGCTAATTAACGTGACAAGACGATCACAGTGTGCCCTTCTGCTCAAGAGTTCTGCAGATTCACATGATGAGTCTGTTATTGGCGTCAGCATCTGATAAATGAGATGACGACATTGGGGCTCGGCGATATAGTGATAAAAAACTGAGATCGGATCAGGATTGAGATCATAATTCACTCATTTTCTGTTTATTATAGCTCTTTGCTTAAACACTACCGTCTCGTTCTATTGGTCAGTCTCTGTAAGGCTGAGTGACAGGTGAATTTATCCAATCACAGTGAAATGTGAATTCTCAGAAGAAGCAGCGGACGGCTCTTAATGTCAGATAAAAATATACTATGAAATCGAGATCTTGGCTGTACAAAACTGTGACATTATTTTGCTGACATATCACACAGCCCTAATGACATTTATGATATTATTCTGATAAACAATGTGTCTTTCATGTGTGTTTTCATGTGGCTCCCCCTCCAGCAGCGGCAGGCGCACTCTGGTGTGATCGTCGGTGTGATCGGAGCTTCATTTTTGGCTTGGTTTGGCAAGTTTTTAGGAGTCTACTTGTTTCAACAAGCTAAAGTTTAAGATTCAGATTCAAGATTCAATATTTTATTGTCATTGTCATAGTAAAAAACAATACATTTAGAGCATCAAACACGGCATAGATGTAAAGTGCAGTACCACAAGTGCAAGACCCCATCCAATAAGTTCATAAATAACCCTTATGTAAACATTAGCACAATGACGTTCAGTGCAGGCACATACACAATAAAAAGTAACGGTTTTAGCAGCAGTAAGGGCATATCAGCGTTAAAGTGCGTCGCAGGGACATAAAAAATACAAAAGATTACATCTTTAAGATTAAGGTCTACGTTCTCCTGATAGGGAAATCCTCTGTATTTGACCCATCCCTCAATGGTGTGAGGGCAGTCTGTAAGGAGCAGGGGATGACACAGTGAAGCATCTAATTACCCCAGATTTTTAGGCTTGATCAGGACAACCTTTCCATCCACCCACACTAGGCCAACCAAACCATGTTCAAGCACAGAAAGCCCCTAAAACATGACATATTTCTCCAGGTGCCATGCTTGACACTTTAGGAAATTTGGAGGAGGTGGACAAAAACACCCGTCACATGTACAATGCTGTTTAAACCAAAACTCACATCTTCCAAACTATTGATACTTTAAAGTGACATCACGCTGGGGGGGGTTGTGCATGTATGTTTATGGTGGAATGTTCAGCAGTTACTATGGTGACAGAATGCACACATTAACACACACTTCCTGATAAGTTTTTAGATTGTCTGAAAAGTTGTAATTCCAAATAAGACAGTTTTTTCTGGTCAGATTGTGTTAAAACAAAGCTTAGATTAAAGAGTATTTCACTTCAATGGATAATTAACACATCACATATTTAGATCACCTTTTATTGCTTTGAAAATGTGACATTCAACGAAAACAACGTATTGTCACGTTTTATAAGTTTCACTTTGCTCCCCGTGTTAACTCACTCCCCCTTCACAACACAATCAGCATACAGTACATCCAGCTAATCAAACTACTGCACATCGCATCAGTTTGTCAAGGTAATCAAACTACTGCACATCGCATCAGGTTTGTCAAGTTGTTGTGTACAGTTTTGTATCATGTTTCTGTATGTTTATGGAGAATTGTTACGTGGGAGCGTGGATGACGTAGGCTCGTGGGCTGAGCATTGCACAGAATCTTACAGCAAACCATAAGGAGGGTTCGAATAGGGCCTGGGAGAGATTGCTAAAAAACAAAAAAAACATGCATGGATGACATCTAAAACCTCATCAGGCATGTTTTGATGAGGAAACAACATTATAACATGGTGAGAAGCTCAAAAAAATCTATTTAGCCCCTTTGAAGTTTAACAGAACCTCAGACAGAGCAGTGCATCCAGTTATCATCACGCCCTCAGGGAATCTTGATGACCTCAGCTGCAAAGTATCAATATGAGAGCATAGATTGTAGCCATTAAGACAATGGTTTAAAAGTTTACATCCATACATTAATTTGATTTAGAATCAAGCCACTTCCTGAAACTTGTACTGTCAGTGCTGCTGTGCTGTCTCTAATGGATCCTCAGAATCAGTCTAATCTCGGTCTGATTACTGCTGCGCCTGTGTTCAGATGTAACATCAAGTGGATTCGTTAGCAGCACTTTCCTACTCTCACTCTCTCGTAGGCCTCTTCAGTACATTGATTTTAGTTCTCTCAGAGGGTAAAACAGTCTTATAACTGCAGGGTTATTTAGTGTCATTACTGTTCTAGTTTGTGAGGGCAGAAATGGACAAAATATAGTATGCACATAGGCAGGGTTAAAATGGTGTCATGAAGGATAACAAAATGTCTGTGTAATTCCTCGTCATTCCGTTATGCTCTATTGTAAAAGAAAAATTCAAATCTGTCAACTGGAGAAAAACTTGCAGGAGTGGAGACGTTTGGCTGCTCATCCAAGCCGCTTCTTCAGTTCTGGTCAGATCACTGCTGGACACTGCCTTATATCTGTCTGAAGGGAGGAGCTAGCTACACTGAAGCTAACACACCTTTTGTTTACAGTTTGTGTTTGTAGACTAGGTCTAATGAGGTACACTAAGTGTGAACTGTGCCTGAGTCATACTTAGCATAATCATTCAGGCCCCTAATGGGTGCCCTCACACCTATCAGCACACAGGCTAACCCTGTTGTTTTCTTTGTTGTGATTAGGGTCTGAGGATGGATGGAGTTATAAATAGGAGATAGATGATGTCTAAGGCCCCCATTCCTGTTCAAGGAAGGATTCTCTTTCCTAAAAAAATTGCTTCTTTAACTCCCCTCTCAAACCATTTCTTTTCTCTGGCTAAGATCTGTACCTCACTATCTTCAAAGGAGTGGTTAGTGTCTTTGAGATGGAGATCTACGGTGGACTGGAGTCTGAGGAGCTCTCACGACAGTGTGGGTGCAAAGCTGACATCTAAAAACCCCACTGTATAAAATTCCAGCCAAAAAAATAAACTGGTATAAAAGCCTTCAGGTCATTATGGGTGTATTTATTGTTCATCTTAAATTATGGGGCAGGTTTGTAGAGAGGCAATCTAATCTAATCTAATCCATGCATTGCTATAATTTAAGTAAAATGTAAATGATATTATTTCAGTAAAATGGGGTTTTAATGTATTTATAATCTTTGTTTGGAAATCCACAGCATTTCTTTTCTTTTCAGCACCAAGGTCAGCTCCTTTCACATTGATATTACAAAGTTACACTAAAACCCAAAGGGACAAACACCAGTAGCTGATATGAAACATAATCTTGTAGTGTTCTTCCATTTCAATGATAATTTCCAGGATCACCTTGGAGAAAGTGATGTGTGAAACTTGTATTAGATTACATTTGTATGTCCGACTGTGAGGCTTCAATAACAGCAGAATGATTCCACTCTGCTGTTACCAGACTCATCTGAACACAGCTCTTTTAATCGTAATAATGGTAACACTGCATTAGTCTCATATAGTCTTTCCCAGACACTCAAAGTCAATTTATAATTATATGTAAGTTTCACTCCACACTCGGTGCCGGTAAGCTACTATTGTAGCCATAGCTGCCCTGGGGCCGATTGACAGAAGCGAGGCTGCCAATCTGCACCATCGGCCCCTCTGACCACCACCAGCGCTCACTCACACACCACACTCATACTAGGCAAGGTGGGTGAAGTGTCTTGCCTAAGGACACAGCATCAGTTTTGCTGCTGGTGCCCCATTGTGGCACCTGATATTCCCAGCCTGATATGAAAGCTCAGAATTAATCCACTGAGCTGCAGAGGCTGCACTAACACTGATTAATGGTTGATTAAGTGTTTAAGTGGAGACGATTCAGAGAGTCCTTTCAGGTTCAAACCAACAGGATTTCAGTATTGAAACTGGCGACCCAAATGTGAGGCTAGTTCTACTGTCTAATCGGACAATCTTGAGAACTGAAACGCCACATAAACGGGACATCATGTCCAGTGTTTTTGTAATTATGAATAAATCAGCATTAGAATTGTTATAAGTAAAAGTTATATTTGATTTGAGCGCATCTACATAGTATCTGGAGACACAGATACTATGTAGATGTTATGTAAGATTTCAAATTCTATAAACATGACCTATGAGTCCTTTAAGTCATCAAGGAGGGTTTAGGTGTGAGTCTGTCAGTCACACCTAATGGAACCCTGGACATGTCTTTGTATAGTGGAAAGGCTTGCTGTTTGTGTTGGCCAGGCTATGTCGTCTCTACTCAATAGAGCTGATTTCGCCGTCAGTTATTTGAACGGTGTGCAGAGAGAAAAGCCAAAACAAATAGTATTATAACTGTGCTTTAATTGGAAGCGGATCATTGATGATTATCTCTCATCATGTTGAGGAGCTGTGGGGGGCTGAGGACCCGATATCAGTAACAACACCAGATTAGTTTTATCTTCAGTCAAAGTAATAGATTTCTGACTTCATCTGGATTAATTAGAAGTGCTGCTGTCTAAACATCAGCAAAATTCTCCTTCTTCTACTGCTGAAGAGGAGATATGACCAACTACATTCACATTATCAGGCTCAGGTGGTAGAGCAGTCAACTACAGTATCACAGATCACAAAAGACTGTTGGGTTTTAAAAGAACATATTGTCAGTAGAAGCTCTGTGAGGAGATGACACTTGGTATTCCAATCAAGGACATACGGTAATTGTGTTCTGATTGGTTGATGCCACGTTGAGGTAATTAAATGGGACATTTCTCCACCAATCGGCAGCTGACAGTTTGATGGGACAGATTTATGGGCTCTATTAGTGGCACAGATGAAGCAATCAGAAGAGAGTGGAGTTAGAGAGGGAGAGACACATAAAGAATCTAAGGAAAAACTGTAAATCGTTGCAGACGTGTCCTGTTGACATTTTCAGGCCATTTACCATAGATTTTTTTCCTGGCAAATCCAGAATGATATCTCTCTGTTTTATTTATACAGAGTGATATAAGTCTAGTATTAGCGAACACGACAAGGTTGCCACACTTATACTGAAATTATTTTCCAGGCCATTTCAAACAGTAATGGGATGTAGTCACGGCACCTATTTGACTGTTTTTTCAACTGTTTTACCCTGTATATTGCTATGTGATATATAAAAAAATCTGTAGGACTGTACCAATAGTCCACAGTTATTACAATGACCAAGGTAAAACACACCCAAAAACATTATAAAACAATGAGCAATAGGATAGAGACTCACCTCATCGGTCTCTTTGATATTGCCTTCTGTTCTTTTCATAGACTGTTTACATAAATGGATATAGCGAAACATTTAGCCGTCAAGTTCCAAATAGGAAGTGAGCATGTGCGCGCTCCCGGCTCCATCGACTCTGAAAAACGGTTGCCCCTCTCTCTGTAACTGCTGCAATGAGCCTCGTCATTTTTGTCTTAAAATGTTCGTATTAACCCTTGTATTTTTATTTCACAATTTTGTCCACAAATCAAGATATGAACATTAATAACAGACAAATCAGGGACCTTCTTTCCCCGAGTTGCTCCCACTAGCGTTATTAACATGTTTGATTGACAGCATTGCTAAGCGCCCGCTCCCTGCTAAACCAGTGGTGCGGACGGGAAAGGGCGTTACCTTAAACGGGCTGGCTCCGGATTGTCTCTTTAGTTGCTATGATACTTCCAAATTCACTCCTACAGCTGTTAGACTCGATGAGCATTTGACTGGAGCTGAACGCTATGGGTGACATCATGCTCCCTTAGTCCACTTCTTTGTCCTTCTGGAATCACCCCAAAACTATGTCGCTTTAAAAGTTTAGTTTAGTTAGTTTAGGTGTGAAAAAATGTGTGAAACCAATACCCAACACAATTTGTCAAGAAAAACTACATTTAGCACAAATAAACATATTGTCATTTAAACTAAAAGTCCTTTACTCTGCCTTCTAACAAAAGCACTGGAAAACCTACAAGAGACTGTCTCTTGTAGGTTTTCCAGTGCTTTTGTTAGAACTTCCAGCTCTTCCTTTTTCTTTGCCACACTTCTTCTATATGCATTTGATTTAGTGAGTAATGTTAAGTCTTTTTTTCCCTTTTCTGCATTAACTGACATTCCATTTGCTTCCTTCTGCATTATCTCACTGATCTTTAATATCTTCCTTTGTTTTGCTTTGTTATTTTTTCACCCTCAAAGGACTGTCTATACCTCATCCTAGCTACTCTGCAGTACCGAATAAGATCATTTCGCAGGGCTTGGTCTAATGCATAGTCAGAGATTGAATCTTTGACCAAGTGCAATGCTATCAGGCTTCTCTCTTTCACATTCTCTACAAGCAAGTCCTCGTTGATAGAGTACACATGTTCAACTGCTGCCTGTCCATGAGAAGAGGACAGGAGACACTTCATCAGTTCCGCATGGCTGCATACTCTGCTCTGCCAGAGATAGAGCCCTCAAGAAATATGTCAAGTCTGCAACAAATTCTTGGAACTCCACTCCATCCATGTGCTTGGACTGCTGGATACAAAAGAAAACTCTATTCCATCTAAGTCCGTGGTTGCCGTGGTCGTGGTTGGCTGCTCTTGCGGACAACTGGCTGGCACATTGAGCGTTTTTTAAACTTTTTTCATTTTTATCTTATGTTTTTAAATTCAACTTTAGGGGTTTTAACCAACGAAGAAGTGCAGGATGCGCAGTTCAAAGGACCAAAGTTAAGGACTATTGAATTGTGTGATTTGAGCAGTTTGTTTTTTCCTGAACTAGGTAGCTCTGAAATGCTACAGACATTTTACAACAATTCAACAGACTTTCTGCACCAAATATGTCAGAAGAGTTGGAAACACTTTGAGATCACCGAAAAAACAGAGTGGAGTGAGAGTGAGGCTTAGAAAAGGCTTTCCTGTTGTGTCCCCAGAGTTCACCTGGCTCCCCTGGCCACTGCTGTGATGCCCGAGCTTCAGGACAAAGAGGAGGGACACTTTTGTTCTGATGGTTATTATTCTCCTCAAACTGCCCTGACACTGGATCTGATGACCCTGATGACCTGAACCGCACTGAGACTTTTGAGCTTTTTATTACCGTATTTTACTGCTCAAATGTGATTAAATTCCCACTTGGGGACAAATAAAGTGATACTGATAAATTGATTGAGGAATCCTTTTGCAGGTAACAGCAAGGAAGGAGACACATTCTTTCTCAAGCGTTAAAATGTTCAGGTGTTTGTTTGTTTTGCACATGGAGGGTCTTGTTGTAGATGTCCGTCTTTAAAAGCTGTACCGATGTTCTAATCTTCTCCAATTTCTTATGTTTGACAAAGCAACACAGCAATCTTCTCAGAGTTGTCTGGATCTTCTTTGCTAAGAAAGGCCCCATTGGTGCATCCATTTGGAATATCTCCAAAAAAGGCTGTAGATGCCTTGCAACAAATGCAAAAAAACTGTGAGCTTGGTAACTTGTCCACAGACCTGACCTATAACTTGACCAGGTGCTGTCACTGCTTGTCTCCATGAAGAAAAAGTTTGTGGAACATTCCAAAGAAGCTAATACTATTTCCATCGGGACAAGCAAGTGACCCTCCACAAGAAAAGTTACATAGCGCACTTTTAAAATCTACAGTGAGCCATAATGCCACGGTTACATGTTGTCTTTATATTCTGCAGTACGAACAGTATGTAAAATAGTTTCGCATCATTTATTTGAAGACCACTGCCAAGAACAGTCCCAAACAGCAGTGTAAACAGAATGCATCACTTAAAGGTTAAAGCCGCTGATGCAGACTACATTTAGATGTAAAATAAATGGGAAAGCTGTAGCACAAGGTCGAGTCGAGCTTCTCCCTGTCGCCTTTTCACTTGAGATGAAAAATCGCTCTGGTATTCAGGAACATTGTAGCGTGTAGTGGAACAAACAGCACTATGAAGGAACAGACAGAAAATGGACTCATCTAACATGCTTTTTTGCGCAGTGTAACGGTCCACTATGGAAATTTTTCTTGTCCCTGTGGCGATGCTGTTTCTTTGCCTGGAATGCTACGCTACGGCATTAAACTATCTGTCTTGCTCTTAGTCGATTGCATGCACTTGCGTCAATTGCGAGCACAGTGAAAAAGATGCGTATAACATAGAGGTAATTACCAAACTGTTACCTAACCCCATTAATGCTACTACTATACTCTCTAAACATGTCTATTTTAAGTTAAATATGAGCCCAACTTTGTAAAAAAACAACAACAACAACAAAAAAACAACATTTAACTGCTAATAAACCTGAGCAAACCGGTCAGTGCAGAGAAACATCGAGACTAACTGACTAATGTGTTTTAGTGATTGCGGCAGGTACAGTATAAGCGTTTGTCTAACTTAAACTTTCTAACTTTTAACTTAAATGAATGGCAAACTAAGGCTAAAACTGGCAGATAACATTTGTAATCATTTCTGGTGAAAATATAGTCTGGCTAGCAGGGTTGACGCTATTCGGTAACTGATACAAATTGGGGAATGACAAGTCCTTTTCGGGCATAACCGTCGTAATGTAATTTAACGTAAGCCTTTCTTGACCTTTGCCCCCACTGTTTACACTGGTCTGTGAGTGTCACTGATTGCGCTGGCTCTCTGGTGCTGAGAGGCTCCAGTCCAGCCCTGTCCTTGTCCCTCTGAAAAGCGTGACGTGACATAACCTTTAACACACCGAGTGGACGGAATGGATTTTTACAGATAGACGTGTTTGCTCATAAAACGTTTGCCGCGCCGCTACGCTCTCCCGATCCGCCGGATTTACATCAAATAAAAGCTAACGCACATGGTCTCTTTTTGTATTTTTTGGGTTATACTCACAAGATTTTTTTCCTTTCGTAAATGCCATTTTGAGTACTTTTGATAATTGTTTGGGATTGTTAATTGCAATGCTAACGTTCACTGTTTTCTTCATTCACCTGTTGATTGTCTTTGCCTCTTGTCTATCTTGAAAGGTGCTGTTGAAAAATAATTTTTTTTTTGTGGAAATTTTTATTATCCCAATGACAATATGGCAAACTGTCTGAAATGTACTAAAACGTGCCTCTCCAACACAAAAATTACAATATTATAAATTATCTTCAACCTCTATAATGGTGTTCCCCCCGTTGTTCAATGTTTATCTTTGTTAAGACTAAAAACAGGTATAGTTAGGAACAAGACTTTAACAAATTGAGACAAGATCAGACTATGATACAATGAAATATTTGTCTCATGAGTCGTGTAACTGTGTTTCGTACACATCCCTGCGCTGATTAAAGCTTCAGTGTGTAGCCTAATTGTGTAGAACAGATGGAGCTGACGTCTCAGATTTGTGAGTCTGATTTATGCTGCAGCAGAAAGTGCTCAAGCGTCCAGCCACATTCTGCTCCATCATGTTCTGTGTTTGTTTCTGTGTTGTTGTTTTTTTTAATGAAATCATAATGTTTTAGAATATCTGTATATTAATATCTTGTAGAACATACGTAGAATATCTTTTATTGTTACTTTGCATTGAGGAGCATTTGGAACACGCACCCAAACTGCAAACACCTCGATACCCAGGCAGTGCAAGAAATGCATTGATAGAATTTAAAACTACAAATATTGGGACATGACCTATATGAGGCACTTGAGAGCGAGTTATAAACAAACTACAAAGCTGTTTTCAAGCCGCCAAGAGAACGGTGCATTGTTGACTTCAACACATGGACATTAAACATTTTACGTAAATCAACCTACTTTATATCATATTTTTAGCAGCAAGACTTTTCTCTAGTTCTCTGTACTTTCCACCTGCCGATATGGGATTGTAAATGTATTTATTTATTTATTTATTCATTTATTTGGTTGGGACAATGCGTGTTAATGAACAGACATGATACAACAATGCCAAGGTGAGCGTCACTACAGCTTATCTTAACCGCTAGCTACACAAAAGCATATCCGAGCCAGCAATTAGATAAACTGCCAACACTGTTACGAAATGAGTCTCACTTTACCTTTTAAGATTATGACAGTATTATGAGGAAGCCTACCTGATTGAATATGTTTTCAATGTTAGGTCAAGTATTCATACAGATGAAATCAGCACGCACTCATAGCCCGGGCTGCAGTGGAGAAGCACTGTAGTTTACGCTTTACTGGCAGAAGTAAAAACATGAAAAGGGGGATATCTTGCACTGATTTACCATGTTTTAAGTCTACTAAACTAAACTAAAAGAAGATAAAGTTTTCGCCAAGAAGCCAGATATTTTTTTTCAAAGGCTCAGCGAAAAAGAATCGGTGATAGTTGTGGCAATTGGCATTCAAGTTTATAAATTTCTGAAAAATTAAAACAAATCCAGTTAAAAGCTCTGTCTTGTCTTTTGTACTTGGACATGCAGGCAGATTTATCCCCAGAATAACTGTATAGGGCACTTCCTCAGTGTGGCAGTTTCAGAAGAACATATGTCAATCCATCCGTATCATGTTTTTTAAAATGTTTGCCAAGAATGTATTTTATAGCCAAGTAAGAGAACAGGAAATTATACTGCAATCAAAATGTTCAGTGCGGTGATATGAAAACTATGTAAGACGCTGTTGTACGTTTTTGTCAAATGGGGTGCTAAACATAAAGTAAACTTTGTGCAGTTGATCTAAGGGTTAGCAAGGGGGGGCTTGGTCATCCTCCCCAATATCCATGGCTAGGGACCACACCACGTGACATCATTTCATATGAATGCTACGGAAAGAGGAGAGGAGGGCTTCTGTTTACAAGAGAGGAATGGCAGCAAGACCACGATTATTTTTATCAACAAGCACAATTCACATCACTCAAGAACTTCACTGTGATTTTGTACCCTGTGGACCTGTTGAGGATACAGTGGTAGTGTAGACAGAAAGATAATATGTCTTTTTCATTCAGTCTGTAAACAGAGAAGTTTGGTCTTAAAAGCATTTTCTCAAAATTACTGGTCTCACAGCTCCACTAATAAATGAAAGAGAGGAATGGCAGCAAGACCACGATTATTTTTATCAACAAGCACAATTCACATCACTCAAGAACTTCACTGTGATTTTGTACCCTGTGGACCTGTTGAGGACACAGTGGTAGTGTAGACAGAAAGACTTCACCCAGATAATATGTCTTTTTCATTCAGTCTGTAAACAGAGAAGTTTGTTCTTAAAAGCATTTTCTCAGAATTATTGGTTAAAGTTTTCACAGCTCCACTAATAAATGAGAAATAAGGCAGGCAAGCTGTAAACAGAGGCGGGCAGTGCCATGTTTAAATTACAAAAAAATATAATAGTTAAGAAGGTGTAATATTACTCTGATTATTGGCCCCACAAGGCACAATGTCCTCATGAACTCGACCATAGGGTAATTCCCAGAACTAAACCAGGACTAAAACAGGTCCAAACTAAATGTATATCAGGACTAAAATTGGCCATACACATAGTACAGTGCAGTTGTTCACCTGTACTCTGTGAAAGTCAGCTCTTTCTGCTGCGTTGGTGTGTCCTCCCTCAGTGTGTCTGGGGTAATTAGACAGGCCTCTCAGAAGGGCATTTTCCTCTTGAAAATGTCAGCCTGGCCTTTTGGGAGCTTGGTCGCTGAGAGCCAGGGCTACTCCAGAGGGACTTGAAAATGTCAGCCTGGCCTTTTGGGAGCTTGGTCGCTGAGAGCCAGGGCTGCTCCAGAGGGACTGAGGAACAAGCTAAAGCGGAGCTGGCCTGTGCTCTGCTCTGACTGGACACGCTGCACTGTGTCCTGCACTAATGCTTTCATCACACACACTTAACTCATTTTGTACTGGCTCATCTCAACTCTGACATTTAGATGCTTTCAAGAGTGGAATGGCAATACTTTCAAGAACAGGCATAGACAATATTAAAGCCTCACTGAGGCGAGCAAGAAAGACCATTGTTCAAGTTGCAAGGTCAGTTTACACACGATATACATTTTTTTCAGCTTGTAGTAACATAGCCACTTCTGGCTCATCTCTGACTCCCGTGAGCAAAGTAAGAACTAGAAGGATGTCATGTAAAACACGTAGGCTATGCATGGTGGGTGGCTAGAGAAGGCCAAAGGTAAGCCCTACAAAACAACCCCATGAAATTCCCCGAGCCCCACAATGGAGCTCAACAGTCCCACCCACTTCAAAGTCCTCTCTGGTTAAAAGTACATTTTCTATTCATTTTTTCCCATAGACTGAAAAATTCAAACATTAAGAGTTCAAAGGCATCACAGAGGTTAACCAGCTACGTACTAACTAATATCTATAACACGGTAGTTTTAAATTTTAAAAAGCACGCAACATTTGGTGAAATGCTTTAATTATTTAGCGGTTTATAAAGTTTCAGAAACAGATTTTACATAAATGGCCATCGTGGCCATTAGTTACCACATAGCTAATTAGCCCTGATTAACTTTCAAACTTTTAATATCATATTTTTTCAGAAAGTCTATGGGAAAAATGAAGAAGAAATGTATTTCTGGAATCAGGAATTGCTTCTGTGAATTGTCTATAGCAGAGTTGCCAACATGGTCAGACTATTAACATGAGACACGTTAAAGGCTCTTCAACCTGTCAATCACACCTTCGGAACTCTGGGAGATAAGACCAGGGAACAAGCTACAGGTCTTATTTAGAAAAGAAAAATCATGCCCGCCAGGCAACACAGCCTGTATATTTTGATAAATCCTGATCTTTTAAAACAATGTATATTATTCAGCAAACATTTTTGTTTTGTAAAATGTGTAATATATTTGCCTTTATCTTGAACCATTTTCTGCTGTTTTTCCAATTTTAATCCCATCCTTTCTTTGAACACGGTGCTTTGTGTCGTGTTTATTCTGTGGCCTCTTCACTTTCCATTTCTCCTCCCGAGTGCAGGCAGAGGGACAGCTATGGGCCACTCTAAGCTCCAATCACACACCGGATTTTCACAGGGGCCAGGAGGCTCAGCTCTTTCTGACGGAGGACAATGATTACGGGAAGAACGTTAGACCATCCAATTGCACTTTCATTGTATGCTACGTTTTTCTCTCTGCTCCATTCCTGTTATGTTTTGAACCCATTATTCACATCTATAGTCAAATACTTTTTTGATATAATATAAAAGCCGCTATACACAATATGACCAGTGAACTACATAATATAAAAGGACCACTTATGAAATTTCAGATTCCAGACAGGAACACTTTGCTTTGCAAGTTTTACATTCAAAGTATTCTTTCATTTTGGGGAACTTTTTATGCTACTTTCTACATTATGGCATTATCTTTTGTACAAATAGTGCCAGCAGGTGGTGCTATATCTGCAGACCAGTGAAATAGAAAGTAGGCAGACGTTTTGCATAATATAAGCCCTGCATAAGACCTTTTTTATTTTTATTTTTTTAATCAGGGTTTTATCAGACGCAATGTCTCAATTGTGACACGACGTACTACTAGGGACTAGCACTGGCACTATATCTAGACAAGATCAGGAGTAAACCAGGACTACAGGACTGAAGCTAGTCTACATCAGGACCAAACTGGGCTCAAACCAGGATCAAACTAGAACAAGTTTGAACCCAACCTTGGATGACGAAGTCCAAACACACATTCGACACACAAACAAACATACCCCCATCTCTCTGCTCACTTGCTTGCCATTTTCTCATATGATACTAAACTAAGCTACACGGGATTCAAAAGTTGAGCTGTATAAATAATAAATACTTAAAGTTATGACACTGATTCATCTTCCAACACACCTTCAAATCGCTCGTTCATTCTGGTCTAATTGACTCTACAGTTAAAATGACAAATCCCCTACATATTGTAAGTGGCATTAGCTCCTGTTTAATGAATGTGATGGAGGCAGTTCATTAAGCTCTAAGGTCACTCCAATGGCAACCACTGTGAGAATCATGGACTCCTCCGCACCGACGCGACTAACGGCAGGACATTTGACAAGTGATAATTAGTAGAGTGATATAGTCCTGTGCGATTTATTAGCTTTGGGAAGTCTGAGAATGTATAAGTGAAACCAACTGTAGAGAGGAGAGGTGCTTGGGTGAGCTCCTGGGCAGGATGGAGGAGAGGTAATTGGTCCTTATTTCATGTATTAAGTGTCATGAGCACCTGAACGGTTCATTAGCTCAGAGACAGAAAGAGCATGGAGGAATTTATTTCTTAAATGGCCAATTAAATGCCAAACTTATTTTTAACCTGCTGTAGCCTCTTCAAAAACATACCTGAGGTGCTTGTCCAAGGCCTTTAAAGTGCATTAGTCGGGTTTTCATGCAATTATTACTTGGTTTAGTGGAGTAAATATTTATCATTGGCTATGTTCACACTGCAGGGTATGTGGCCCAATTCGGAATCAACTGTTAAGAGCCAACATTTACTTAATCGAGTGATTTCGCAAAGCATAGGATTTTGGTTATGGCAGTCTGCGGGGCCCTTTCTGCCATTTCCATTTGGAGGAGCATGTGGATGAGGAGTCGGAGCCGATACAAAAATCAGATACACGTCACATATGGGTAAAAAAAACGGATTTGGCCCGCAGTGTGAACGTAGCCTTAGTTTTACACCAGTTAAGTGTCAGTTTGTGGGAAAAGAAAATGTACAAAAGCACAGGAGGTAGCGGTGAGTTCTCAAACAGAAAATTCCATCCAAAATCCAAGGACACTTTAAACCGTCGGCACCCTCTACACCAGGGGTCACCAACACTGTGCCCGCGGGCGCCATGTCGCCCCCAAGGACTGCATGAGTCGCCCGCAGGCCGGTTCTAAAAATAGCACAACTTAATAGTGAGCTGCATCTAAAATTTAATTTTATTCTGTTGCTATTTTTTTAATCACCCTTGCATTTATATAGATTTAAAAATGACAATATCTTAAAAATATATTCATTATACATGAAATTTAGATAAGTTAAGGTGAACTCTGACCTCCTCTAGTTCAAAGGTTAGTATTGTGCGTGTGACAAAACTAGTGCTCGTAGATAGGAAGCGCGCGGGCGCTGCGAAGATGTGTTGGATGCAAAAACATGGCAGAAAAAAGAAAGAAAATGTATCACTATCACAACGAATGGGAAGAAGAGTTCTTTTTTACGACTGTAAAAGAAACCTGCGTGTGTCTCATTTG
>KN477179.1:0-15636 GCA_000787095.1 Periophthalmodon schlosseri | reverse complement strand
AACCGAGATTTATTTAAAAATATGTAAGTTGATTTTTCCTTAACATTACATAATTGATAACTTTTTGAAACATTGTGCAACATAGTTCATGTTTTGTTAAAATGGTTTGTCAGTGGATAGTGAAAATGGGACATTTTTCCTACGAGATGTAGTGATGTAAGTGTCATCTGAAAATTTAAATTCAATTACTGAGATTAATAAAGTTAAAGTGCTGAATATTGATATCTGTTTCCCACCTTGCTCTTATTGTTGATAATTATTGTAAGAAATCATTAACCTGATCAGTGTCTTCACATAGATGATTATCATTAATCATTATTAATAATGTATAACTAAAGGCAAAGTGAGCAAATTTGTTATTTCAGAAGAGCGTATCAAACTAGTAGCCCTTCGTATGACTCAGTACCCATAAAGTAGCTCTCAGTTTCAAAAAGGTTGGTGCTCTACACCACGCTGAGCTCGTTGCCAGCCTCGGCGTCATGACTCATGAGATTGCTTTCTGGCTCAACAAAAACTGAAACGCTTACACCTTCACCACACTGCTCAAATTGCATCCCAGTCATAGTTTAGCTCTTTTACTAACAATCTTGCCAATCTTGTTTTCTAGTTTTTGAAGTTTATAATTTTACTTCCTGGTTGGACATTTGTCAGCAGATATGACACAAGTGGAGATTTCCGTAACTGTTACTGAGCTAACATTTTGTAAACAAGATGATTAGACTAGTGCAAATATATGACAACCACCTATTTTGTTGCAGGTTTAAACTGCCAGAACAGAAGGCCTTCCTTGTGTGTAAATGGTCCCTACATTTTGGATAGAATTTTCCATGTTGATGACAACGCTACCTCCTGTATTTTTCCACTGTTCTCAACTGTTCTTTTTTTCCATAAACTGCCACCTCCTCTGTCAAATCCATAACCTTTGAAGCATTGTCCTGATGATATTAATAAAGAGGAGAGACACGGGACCCAGCAGTAAAAGCCAACAGTGTTAAATCTTCTCATAAATATTAATATGCCATAGAAACACACTCAAACGGCTGTGTGCGCTCACTGAGTACAGAGGAGAGAGAGAGTGAGACATGTGGAGGAGTATCTGTGAAGAATCAACACATAATACAGATGTGTCAGATTAGGTAGTGTCAGACAGTGGGTAGGTTTGGGTTATAAAAAAAAACAAAACAAAACTTGGAGTGTCAGATAAGCGGAGGAGAGGGCAGAGGAGTGGAGGATGAGTGAAGGAGGAGGAGAAGGCAAAGGAGTGTAGGATGAGTGGACAACTGTAATGCCCTGATCGTGATTTAAAAACCCTTTATTAATAAATCAGACACATCCCTTATCAGCAGGTTTATCATTTCTGTACTGTCTAAATCAGACTTGAAGACTCTCCATACATTTGTTTCCAGTAAGTTAGAATGTCATGGCCTACTCATTGGGCTCCAAACAAGCAGTAGTAGGCAGATGCAGTACATCCAGAACAGTCAGCATTTCAGTTCTATGCAGCTAAAATCTGGGCATCCTGACCCTGGGCTCAGACTGCACACGGTGCAGCTCCGGTCCGGTGGCAGCAAGTATTGCGTATAGTACAGAATACGAGCTCCGGATCAAATCCATTGGATTCAATATTTGCCGGACACCGGAGCCAAACACAAGCCTTTTTACTTGATAAGTAAATAGTTATAGTGAACACGTGGACTCACGCGTGCAGCTTCAGAGGCGGTGACCGCAACTAAACCAGTCCGACACAGGACTCACAAACGGACCCGGTGCAGCCTGAGTGAGGCGTGAAGATGCGAGACAGGCCTCCAGGCTCAAAACGGTTCTGTTTAGCTGTGCATATGACTGAAAGGTTTTTACTCTGCACTCTTCTCTTTTAATGTTCATTTCATGATGATTATTTATGATTATGTTTTTATGTGTATTGTGATTTTAATGTCTTCTTATTCTGTACAGCACTTTAAATTACTTTGTGTATGGATTGTGCTATACAAATAAACTTGCCTTGCCTTCTGCTCATTCACAGCGCACAGCAAGTTCTGCTTGACTGAGTGCCCCAGTTAACCTTTTTTTTTTTTTCAAATTTGAGTGTCTGTGGGCCTTTTTTGTCTCACTACAGTTTTTATGCATTATGAACAAATATTACTCAAAATATCAAATTAAGCATTCATGCCATTGTGATAAACACTTGCCACCACCATGAGTGTAGGACGCCTCTATGAACCAAAGCATGAGTGATTCACAGAGCATTGTTGGTGAGCAGAGCACAGTGTGGGTGTGTGAGAGATTTGTTTAATAAGCTGCTTCATATGAGCCTGTTTCTGCCTCTTCATCTCCACCAAAGTCTTCACTTCACACGTACAAAATGGATCAAATTATTTAACCACACAAGAAAATTTCTACCTGAATGGAAAGATGCCTATTGTTTCATTGAATATGACTGAATGAAGAAAGAGCTGGAGAAAATAAACGGATGGGTTAAAAGAAATGCAATGAACTTAAAAACAGGCTGGACGTAACACTGAACCTTTATTTATAGCTTTTGGTAAAAGTGATAAAACAATTAAAGAGACGATGATGAAACCTCTTAATATTGCATATGTGGTGGGAGCAGTGGAGTACAGATTTGATAACTTTTAATCAGTTGGCACGTTAAACTAATACTAGAATCGTAACAAACACCCAACAACGCCACCCCAGGAATTTCACCAGGAGAGTATAAAAAGCTAGTCTAAGGTGCAGAGGTAAGCTGTTCTTAATAAGGCCAAGAGACAATTCCAGTTCAAGAAGTTTATTGAAAAAGGCAAAATAGTAAAACTTCAAGTAGAGTTCAAGAAGTTTATTGAAAAAGGCAAAATAGTAAAACGTTCAAGTAGAGAAATTGCAAATTTCACTTAAAATCTAAGTCTAAACCCTTATTAAAACCCACCCCTCACACACTCACACACACTCACCCCAACACAAACAAACCAGGGAGTTGAGGCCTTTCTGGAAAGAGGGAGGGCAACAACTGAGTCGGATACTTAAGCACAAACAACAACCAGAACCACCGCACACAAATAAACAGTGCACTGCAAATGTGAAAAATTACCGCCACCACCACCAACACCAGATCGGACACTCAACTCCTGGAAACAAAAATCAACATATCAAAATGGAAATATATTCACACGCAACCATAGTCCAATTGCACAGGCCTCATAAGATTGTCCATATTCAGTGGATTGTTTCACTGATCCAATGTCACCACATAGGAACAGTGGCAGCTAGAGCGGTAGATCCAGTGCTCACTGAGGCACGGGGCAGGGCAAAAATCCCCGCACAGCCTTTCGGTGAGGCGCACGACGGGTAAATGCCTGACCAGGTACAGCTCAGGTTAGACACGGGCAAGACACTGACGACAGGGCAATGTGTACAGGCACAGCATAAGGTGAAAGCGAGCTGTGGGCAGTAGGCAAAATGCAAAACAGGACAAAACGGCAGCGTCACTTGAGCATAAACTTGTAGCTCCTGCAAGGGAGAGGACAGGAAAGTAGGCTATGGTCCTGTCATAAGTTGCTAATGCAGCATCTGTCTGCGCATAGATATGAGATTGCCCGCGCTGCCGTGAGGTGCAGATAAACAAGTGGAAGTGGAATGCCGGTGGGAGGGAACTTTTGTGAGGCCAAACGGAGCACTTTTATTGCTTGACAGCTAGTGCAAACAGCCAATGAGAACCCGGGCCCTCGAGTGGCAAAGCCCATCTACAGTGCATAATGCCACACAAGAAGGAGCTGCCATTTACACTATTTCCCATATTGGTTACTCTCCATCACACAATCAGACTGGGGAACACATACTCCAATGATCAGGTTTATTGCTTCTGTATTCACAAAAGAGCACTGGAGCAACATCCATTCTGCTAGATTTTTCTATTATTTCTGAAACATCAGTAGACACGTTTGTCACGGACCAAGAGCTAATTTATTGCACAAACCTTGAAAATGGGAAGCCAGTTAACAAATGTGTCCACATTATAGCTTTGGTTCATTCTAGAGGCGCTCTAAATGCTGTTTTGAATGGACTGTCAGCAGTTGGAGTCAATGAGGGGGACCTATAGCGCTGCTTGGTAGGATTTGGTTGTGATGCTGCAGCTGTTATACTTGGGCCCAGTTTTCTGTAGTTTTGCTGCCAGTACACTTTTTACCCCATCACCTGTCCCAGTCTGGTGTGTGGCTCATCTGCTGGAGCTAGCTGCACTGTACTGTACGGAGTCTGTTCCACAACTCCAGGACAGTAAATACACCTTCCGCACCATCCACAAACACTATACCTCAGTGACGTGCAGTGCTTGTCAAATAAAATCTAAAATAATCCCCTGTCAAAAGTATAATTAAACAGTTATGCATTATATCCAAATAATCCTGTTTTTCCTTCACTTCTGCCTGTTTGATGCATTGGTTGTAGTCAAAGTGTACTTTAAAACACCCTACTAAATAATTTAATCAAACAGTGAGCTAATTTCAGGGCTAGTTTATGTGAAATGGAGGATCCGGATGGTGCAGTGGAGTGACAGCGGCTGGAGCAGCTAGGAACCCGTCTGGTCTGTGACCTGTGTGTTTATGAAGGAGCGACAGCGTTAGTGGAATAACAGGAATATTACACGAGTGTGGGGGGATCATGTGGCTGTTCTGGACCTACTCCGTTTCAAGGAAATACAGGACGTTTCTTCAGGAAAGACGTAGTTTTGATTTGCATCTGTGAGAGATGAGTGTGCTGTGTTTAAGGTGATGTTTGTGACACGAGGCAGTATAGTTGTTGTTAGTATCTGTTCATGAATGTACATTTTGTGTAGTAAATGCATTAGTATAATTGTCTAGATAACAATAGTACTGAAGGCTCAGCTGCATAAATAAGGTGTAGGAGTAGGACAAATCTGTGACGAAACAAACAGCTCACTGACTAGCCTTGTTTGTACAAAGGTATATCGTATACAGCAGTATTGAAAAAGCGGGATGGTGTCACCTTCAATACCATCTGTTTAAAAAAAAAAATCCCCTTTGGAATCTGTTGTATATTCAACACTGCAGCCAATAATTTGCTCCATTAAATATATATTCTAAACCATTTGACAGATATTAAACCTCTATTTTGCTGTTAAAATAGCTTAAAAAAATCTGTAATAAATAACTAGCCCACAAAAGCTGAAAACATTAGCGCTGCTGCAGAAAAGTCACGCAGCACGTCTGAACTCATCATCACACCAGAAGTGCACGGCTCCTACTGCCTCAAAACAACAGTTGCGGCTCAAACAGTGCTGTCTACAAGAAAGAAGATTATAACTTTTTAACATGTGCAATGCGCTGGACATGTGGAGTGATGTGGACTGTAAGGATCTCACAGACTGTATATATAAATGCACAGAGCTAACCTGCGAGCCTCCAAATAGGACGTGAGCATGGGCTGCGCTTCCAGCTCCATCGGCTCTGGCTCCAGTTCACTTTACAAAAAACTGTCACCCCTCTCTCTGTCCCTACTGCAGTGAGCCTCGTCATTTTGGTCTTAAAATGTTTGTACTGACTCGCTCTACAAGATCCTGGTATTTTTATTTCGCTATTTTGCCCGTGAATCAAGATATGAACATTAATAACAGGCAACTCAGGTGTCTTCTTTCCCCAAGGTTGCAAACAAATCGTATATTCACGCACTGAGACACGTGCGCCACAGGTCCACACTGTATTTGGTTTAATGAGTATGCGTGATAGTTGAAAACGCAACCTCCAGTGTTCTTTACTATCATTGTTTCACACATTTACTTGTGATTTGTAGTTTAAAATAGTAAAAAAGAAAAAAAGCAGTAAGGCGCATGCAAGCAGAGGGGAAAGAGACGTGAGGCGTGTTGGTCAATTAATGATGTATTTTGCATTTAGATAAGCCAAATACGAGTTGTCCTTTATAAATGAGCATTATTTTATCTGTTTTACACACAAACTCTAACACCCAAATATAGTTGGGTAAAACCACTTTAAGAGCAGTGACACGCGGTGTTCAGAGTGTTGTCGTGCTGCACTCCAGTGTGTTTTGGCCTTTAAACAGGCGCTAATGGCTGCTGCAGACTTCAGCGGCTTCATGACATATTTCTTCATGAGGCTCAATGATAGCACACTAGTCTATAACCCCATCATAGAAACTCATCAGACACTTTAAGAAACAAATAATCGAAAATACATCTGTCACTGCATGTCCTACACACTGAGAAAATGAACTCGCCTTCTCTGCTTGAAATCTCATTTCCCTCAGAAACAGACACTTCAATAGCGTCAAGAAATAAATACTTTTGTGCAATATTTTTACGGAAAATTAATACTGATAGGTTCAGTTTAAAATGATAAGTTACTGATGTTTTTTCTTAGAGTTTGTTATAAAAAGCGATTCTTGAGTGTAGCTAATTGATACTTTGCAGTGACGTCTAGCTGGAGGGTGTTCCACATGTATCTCTACACACTGCACACAGTCCAAAAAAGTTTTAAGATGTTTTAAGAAAAAATACAAAATGGACTTAAACAACGCGTTTTCAGGAGCCTGTGATCAATAGCTAGGTTGTGACTGTATTTTTTGTGTGAGAGACTTGTCTAATGGCACAAATCTCACCTGTTGTAGTTCCAACTAAGTCAGCTCTTTCCGGTCAGATTGTGTTAAAATAAAGCTCAGGTTAAAGTCTAATAGAGCTTCTGACAGAGTGGTGCTTACAGTTAGCATCACAGAGGGAATGTTGATTACATCAGCTGCAAAGTATCATTTCTCTGTTTCATCTTCAACAGCATAGAACGATTTCTTTAGAACAATCAATTAGACTCATTCTTACAGTGTTACTTTATAACAATGCCCTGCACAGATGCAGCCATGGTATTTTTTTTTTTACTTAAAATGAAGACAGGAAATGAAGACTGTAGTACCCATGGGTTTCGGAATGATGAAGGCAGGACTGTTGCCGTAGCAATTAACAATTCAAAATATTGCATCTTTTGAGTGGTTGACCGTCCTCAGAATGGTTGTATTGTTGTAAACTTTTTTTATCCTTCAAGCCAAACATTTTATTCATAAACAGAAATTCCTCAAGTCTCAGCCCTTCTTCTATCTCTTCAAATCAGAAATTTTCTCTATACTTAAATCCTTACAATGTATCACCACACAGCATATTTGAGGGGTAGAAAAAATAAGAGTTAACCAGAAAAGTATAAAGGTGTAACTATTTAGGGCGCGCCCCCCTGACGCCCTGTGGGAGTTTGGATTAGAGCGCGAATTTCTCTTTCTCTCAGGAAACACAGCACGGTCTTCATCTCAAGGTATGTAACACTAATTATTTTGTAGTAAATGACATTATTTCGGCAGCAATTATTTGTGTAATTGAGCTATCATATTAAATAATGTGACCATAACGTTGTAAAACTTGATATTGAATACTACTCGACCAGCACCTGTGTGAGCCGCGTTTGCCTGTGTTTTTAGTGGACTCATTGCTGTTGGTGTCTCGCCATCAGCGGCGTAAACCAGACTTTCTGACCTTATAGACAGACGTAAATGTCTCTTATGTAGCTCTATGCTGTTTTTGTGTACAGAGAAACAGGAGTCAACGACAAAGCGCCTGTTCAGCTCAAATGCAGTCGAGGCTCCACTGTAGGTAAGCTAAGTGCTCTAGCTTCATGGATAGCATAGTGAGCCTATCTGTGAACCAAGAATGCTGCGTGTTCCCATCTAGACTAACTACTAGCAGGTGGATTCATTACAATTTAGCACAGATATGCTGATTTGTACATTTTGTTTTGTGTCTTCGCTCACTGTTTCAACAGGTTTGTTAGCCCTGAGACCTGAGCATATTTTCATCTTTGATGTTGATCAAGGAATAATCCGCCTAGCGACGCCGTGGCCCGGATAGGTGCCGGGGTTGGCGGTGTAGGTGCCTCGGGTGGAAGCTAGTGGACACACGCTACAAGCTACCCTGGGTGTGTTGTTGTTTCTAGCAGATAATGTCATTACTACCTAAAGTGTCCTTTGGGGATAAGAAGAAATATCTTACCTTCTCATGTTTCATTTGCGCTGGTGAGTGCATAAATACTAATAACTACGTTAAACTATCAACTCACGTAACGTTACAGTAAATATTATGCTTGTGTTTTAGTTTGTGAGAACTTCGAGATAGATGAGAATATCACTCTGGAGGTCACAGATGACCATGGAGTGGAAGTTGATGAGGACGTCTTTGCAGATCTGGCTGCTAAAGAAATGGGATTCATAATTGCTGCAAGTAGATGTACGTTAATATGATTTATTAAAGTATGTTTAAGGAGATATGCTTTTTAAAGGGAGTTTTTAATTTCAGTGCTTCACTTGGAGCCCGTGAATTTGTCTGCCTGCACAGACCTAAATGCATTTGGTGATGCCCCCAAACCTGCCTGACAACATGACAGTTGGTAAGTAAGACAAGAAAAGTAGTATTAATATATGTGTGTATTCATGGCATATCTGTCTGACAGTGGTAAGTAAGACAAGAAAAGTAGTATTAATATATGTGTGTATTCATGGCATATCATGTCTGACAGACTTGAGCATTTTAGAAGATGAGAATGATCCAAAAATGTTTACATGTGGAGCTGACGCACTGTCCATCTCAAGCAGTCTAAGCAGTGAGGCTGTTTCGAGTGAAATTAGATACTGTTCATCCTTCGCACCAAGCAAAAATGGCATTTTTGCAATTATTGTGACAGACAGCCTTCATGATGCTTTAAAAGTGCACTATGCAACTTTTCTGATGAAATGTTCCACAGTATTAATCGTCAGTCATTAATCCACTGACACAACGTTTTATATCAGTAAAAACACTTGCGCAGCGCCAGTCAAGAATGGTGTCTACAGCTCACAGCCACCAGCCACACAAAAGTGACACAACGTCTCCAAGACTGGCTGCCTGCAAATACAGAGAGAGGTGCATCAGAAAGACTTGGACAACGAAGATGCAAACTCCTACAAAGAGGCACTGCACATGAAACTGGACAGTCTGACAGATGAGTGTGATAAAACGGCAGCACAAATAAGCAGTACGGAAGAAGCCCACTCCCTCCTTAAGACAAAGCACATACTACTAAAGCGAGAACTAGACCAAGTCAGGTCAAATGAGAGGAGACACACTGAGGCAGAGGTCATTCTGCTGAAGGAGAAGGTGTCAAAGATGGAGGCAGAACAAGAGGCGGTGCTCACAGCCATGACAGAGGAACTGGACAGCGCCTGTCGCAGTCTCACCAGGAATACAGAGGATACACTACAGGTCAGTTTACAAAAGCCTGGATTAGTGCAAGACTCCCACCACTGGTTAGCCGAGACAAAGTGAGAGCATCAGTAAGAGGCTTCTCCAAGTGGAGAGAGAGAAGGCAAAGATGGAGGTGGAGCTGCAGAGAGCTCTGAGACCCCTGGAGCAGTCTGATCTGTGTGTGTCAGCCATCTTCCTTTCAAGTGAAGAATTAAATTTTTTCCAATGACCTTTTCTCTTTTCAGAGCCAGATGTTTTTCTGCTAAAAGGAAATAGCATTTTGTGTGTCAGCAGGTAGAGGACATGCGTGGTGACCAGGACCAGTTCTATTCGTTCAGATATGGTAAAGGAGGTATTAGAGCTCAGAAAGCAGCTCCGCAGTGCCTCAGGGATGAGTGAAATGGAGGAGCTGAAGAGGGCTCTGGCTCATGAGAAGGAGGAGAAGCTGCAAGCTAAAATCAGACTTAGCTCAACAAGAGCAGAAGAGGCTACAAATGCTCGACCATCTTAAGAAATTACAGAGCTGTGACAGGACTTTGGAAGCACAGCTAGAGGAGAGTAAGAGGAGCAGAGACGAGCCGAAGACCAGAGCTTAAGAGGCTATCCGTCAGTGGAGGGCAAAGGTCAAGAGGCTGCAGAAGGAGCTGGAGGATGCAGCTGGGGAGAGGGAGAGTGCTCATGCTCAGATAAAATCACTGAGCCAACAGACAGAAGCGGCCTGCAAGGAGCTGGAGGATATCCTAGGCCGCCTCGCCCATCAAGAAGAAGCGCTCCACATGGAAGTGGAGCTGTCTGACAGTCGCCAACAGTATCTGTCTCTGGAGGAGGAAATCAGGAAGGTACAGGAGGCTTACACTTCTCTGGAGCAGGAGGCCCAAAACCAAAAGTAGCCCACAAATGCCAGATAGCTGAAGAGCAGCACGCTGAGCTCCAAAACACACTCAGACAGGTCACCTCCTCCCATGCACAGCTGGGCCAGAGATTAGCTGAAGAGGAGAGCCTGAGAAAAGAACTGCACAAGTCCCACTCAGAGCTCCAGGCCAAACTTATCACTGCAGGAAGAGAGGACTGCTTTGGGACATCAGCTGCAAATACAGAGAGAGGTGCATCAGGCGCACTGCGCATGAAATTGGACAGGATGATAGTTGAGTGTGATAAAATGGCAGCACAAATGAGCACAAAGGAAGAAGCCCATTGCAGGAGTCTGTAAAGTGTATTTGGTGCCTCCCATAAGCCCCCTTTTGCCCAAAGGTACAGGTGAAGGGATGTTCCGATATGAAGAAGCGTCAGTTGCCAAAGATTGCGTCAGTAACCAAAGATGCAACATTTTTTAAATAACTACATACTCAGGAGGCTCGATACGAAACCGGAAGTAGTAGTTGCGATATTTGTTCAGAGATTGCCTTAGTTTTTTTCTTATTTTTTATTTTTTTTTTTTTTTTTTTAGGGAATCCTGGTAAGACGGCTGGTATAGTGAGAAATAATCCATCTGGCCTCACAAACCCACCCTCCAGGTCAGTGCAAAGTTGTTTATGCAACCATTTTATCCACAATACATTCTTTCTATGAATTTAATGTAATTCTTGGTGGGCATGAACCTGACCGTCACAGGCTCTGGTTATGGCTCTGTACGAAATGCATCTGGAGCTGAGGTCAACAAGATATCTAGGCAAGAAACTCAGAAAAAGCATATTATTTACGATATGTGGGCTGACCGCTAGTGGAACCTTTAAAAATTGCAATTTTAACCTTCATAGACACACAGTTTATACAATAGGATCAGTGTTATGCCTTCCAGCCAAAACACACATACAAATATTCTCGCTCTTACTTTCCTCTTGTTTTTAATCCCAGGAATGAGGTTGATGCTGACATTGGAAATGGAAGAGTAAAGAGCAAGTTCTGTCATGAATGTGGAGCGAAGTATCAGGTCGAATCTGCAAAATTCTGTTATGAGTGTGGAGTCCAAAGGATGTGCATCTGATGGATTTAATAAACAAAACAGATCCTTGGCAAAACATCTAAAAACGTTACAAGTTTAATCTGAGAATCTAGTTTCACAGCAGGAGCAAGATATACTAACTTGAAATGAAATGTATTACAATGCCTGTTACATTACACTGCAAAAGTATTATTATTGGTTATTTGTCAGTTCATTTAAAACTTATAATTGGCACCAGACATGTAACGTATTAGCAGGGCCGGCCCTAGCTTTCAGGGGGCCCTAAGCTGAATTTGTCTCAGGGGCCCTCTGCAGTGGACGTACCCTGACTCAGCTATTGGTGATTCAAATTTGACAACATTATGACTATGCTCTCACCACCTTAACCAACTGTATTTGTATTTACAGTTGAAACCAGAAGTTACACACATACACTGTATAAAGACACATATACTTTTTTTGCTCACTGTTGACATGAAAATCAGACTAAACTTTTCCTGTTTTAGGTCAATTAGGATTAACAAAATTATTTCTATTTGCTAAATGCCAGAATAATGAGAGAAGGATTATTTTAGACAATTTTTCATAACTTTCTTCAGAAGTAAGAAGTTAACATACATTTCATTAGTATTTGGTACCATTGCCTTTAAACTGTATGACTTGGGTCAAATGTTTTGGGTATCCTTCTGCACACTTCTCATAAAATTTTAGCCCATTCCTCCTGACAGAACTGGTGTAACTGAGCCAAGTTTGTAGGCTGCCTGGCTTAAAAACAAATGTAGGCAGTAGCAGATATTTTGCTACTATAGATAAAAAAAAACAAAAACATGTAATTGTTTGAGAGGGATATTTAGGCTGCTATAAACACACCAGTCCTGTTTCTAATAAAACTTTACATATATTATCAATTCAATATAAATGCCTGGGCTCTTGGGGGCCCTCTGGTGGCCTCGGGGCCCTAAGCAGCTGCTTAGTCTGCTTATACGTGGGACCGGCCCTGCGTATCATCTTATTTTAAGAGGAAGCACATACTCCTAAAGCTGGACTTGCTGTAGCCCAGTGGAGTGATAAAAACTTCAATGTTGACAGGAACTCTGGGCTGTGCAAACCTCATGGTGCGTTCACACCGGGACGCGTTTGACGCCTCTAGTTGGACGCCTTTGCATTTGAGGGCAGACGCCTCCCTGGACGCAAGTCATTTTGACACGCGTCCAGGGCGTCCATTGCGGTCTGCGAGTGTTTTCCCGGTCTGTTTGTGAACGATGGTGGACCAGGTTGAGAGAGTGGCTTTACTGTATTTACTTCATAAAAGTCACCAACGGAGGCGATCGGCTCGGCGGCAGCGTGTTTGGGTCCATGACATAATTCAGAGGCGTTCAGAGTTTGGTGAGTTTCATCACTTGCTCCAGGAGCTCCGTCTGGATGACCACCACTTCCAGCGGTACTTCCGTCTGTCCCAGGCCCAGTTTGATGACCTGCTGTCCCGCATTGGTGCACGGATAACGTACCAGGACACCAACTACAGGCGCTCAGTTCCAGCTGCGGAGCGCCTGTCCATCTGTCTTCGGTTAGCAGACATTAATATTAATAATTCTGAGTACAATAATAATAACTTATTTTGTATTCACATATTTGCAATTGAAAGTAGCTTAGAAATTTGAAAGGTATTTGTTAATCATTTTGAGTTATCTATTCTTGCTACTGCTAGTAGGTCTACTGTTTGTTGTTGTGTTTGTGTGAAACCAGTTATAGAATATACAAATAAAATAGGCCTCATTTGTAAAGTGTTAATGTATTCTCGTTAGATTGTAGTTTATTTTTTTTCTATTTTTGTTACTCAGGTTGCCACTGGGGACTCATACAGGACGATTGGGACCAGCTTCAGGGTTGGTGTTTCAACAGTCTCCCCCATCTAATCATTTGGAGTTACTGTCTATTCATGCTACTGCAAATAGGTCTACTGTTTGTTGTTGTGTTTGTGTGAAACCAGTTATAGAATATACAAATAAAATAGGCCTCATTTGTAAAGTGTTAATGTATTCTCGTTAGATTGTAGTTTATTTTTTTTCTATTTTTGTTACTCAGGTTGCCACTGGGGACTCATACAGGACGATTGGGACCAGCTTCAGGGTTGGTGTTTCCACAGTCTCCACCATCATCCCAGATGTGGCAACAGCCATCTGGGAATCCCTTGTGGGGGAGTTTATGCCTGTGCCCACAGCAGAAGACTGGAGGTCCATAGCAGAGGAGTTTGAGGAGCTGTGGAACTTCCCTCTGTGCTTGGGGGCTGTGGATGGGAAGCATGTCAGGTTAAAGGCAGCCCCCAACTCAGGATCCCTCTTTTTTAATTACAAGGGGGACCATTCCCTGGTTTTGCTTACCGTCGCTGACGCCCGGTACCGGTTCCGGGTAACAGATGTCGGTGGGTACGGCCGGACGAGCGATGGGGGGATCTTGGTCAGGCAGTGCGTGAGGGCACCCTTGAGCTACCCCCTGACCAACAGCTGCCTGGAGCTGACCATAGGGTACTCCAGCCCCATGTCTTTGTAGCAGATGAGGCCTTTCCGCTGCAGAGAAATATGATGCGGCCCTATCCTGGACGTGCACGCGGTGGCCTTACCCGTGAGGAGTGCATCTTCAATTACCGCCTCTCCCGGGCACGGTTGGTAGTCAAAGATGCATTTGGCATCTGGACGTCGCAATGGAGAGTGTTTCGCCGGGAAGTGGAAATCCATCCTGAAATTGAAGAAGTGTGTGAGGGCAACTTGTCTCCTCCACAACTTCATGAGAGCTACAGCAGCGAGACACACACCTGCACTGAGGGCAGCTGGAGCACAAGGGGTGGAGCCACTTCCAGATGTCAGGCGGATGGGAGCCAACAACACGTCCCAAGAGGCCACGAGGGTGAGGGAGGTGTTCAAGGCTCACTTCTGACAAGAGGGAGCAGTGCCACGGCAGCCCGCAGAATAGTCATGTCCCCCACAGGACTGACCCACAACGGCTCTTTTAAGAGCCACCCACTAAACTATAAAGAGCTTAACATTTTAGTCTATGGTTATGATTCATTATATTTACTCACTTAGCAAATATTATACTACGTAGAGATTGTATATTTTTGTGCTGTTCTTTGTTTCTTGTTTGCAGGTAATGGCTGCCAGGACTGGGCTGCTTCAAGATTTAAGATTTACCCTAATTACCATGTTACAGGGAAATTAATAAAACATACAGATTTACTTAACTCTTGTTTATGCTTTTTTTGATGTTTTATTTAAGGTCTTAAATTGGTAAATGAAGTAAGCTTTTAGATATGTAAATATGGTATACAATTTGTTAACAATTACTGATATTACCCCTTACAAACTACAAAGTAGTAGAAAAATGGTGCATGATGTATAAAAAAACAAATAAAATTATATTATAATAAAATGTATGTATTTAATTTTATAACATCAAAATTTATAACAACTTTTATAATAATAAATGTATAATAACAACAAATATTTAAAAAAAAGATAATTTAACTATTGACATATTTACATATTATATATTTAGGAAGAACCTTGCCTGGAGGAAGGGCGGGGGAAGTGAGGGAACATATTAAGGAGAGGAGAAAGGAGGGTCTGTTTCCTCCCCTGTAGAAGGTGCCACCTCAATCTATACAGTAGGTTCGAAAGGTTCCAAATTTAAAGAAACTGTAGCATTTTCATATAATAATCTATGAATACTAAATTTAACAAAATCTTTACAATGAGGTGGCACCTTCTGCAGGAGAGGAAGCAGAGACAACAAAAAGTGCTCATCCTCAGACGGAGCATGAGGAGGAGGAGGTCGCTCTCGGAGTGCTGCCAGCAGCTCCCTCTCAAAGCTGGAGGGCGATGACTCCAGGTACCTCTTCTTCGCTCTCCTCCTTGGTGGGCCTGCAAAACAAAGTGTTCTGTCATGATAATACAGAAAAATTCCACAGCAATTATATTTTTGCTTTGTATATTTTATTGTACACTGAATTGTTCCTACTCTTATTATTACAACATAGCACACTGAACGAAGCAAACAGTTTATATGTACATAATTTTCCAGTGTCTTTGACTGCACTCAACAACACACCTCCGACCCACTCCTCTTTTCTTTCTCCTCTCCTTCATATAGGTGTCCCTCAGACTCTTCCACCGCTTCTTGCATATGTCCACTGAATACGTCCAGGGCGAGTGTTTTCCCGGTCTTTTTGTGAACGATGGCAGACCAGCTCCACTGAATAAATACATAAACTTATCAGCTACAAACAAGCGGCAACTGTAAATTAATTATGTTAGCACCGGCTAGCCTAAAGGCGGGAAAATATTTTACGGCTCCAAAGTTGTGATAACTTACCAGACACGCCATCTCCGCACTGATCATCTTCCAGGCAAGGTCCTTC
>KN477177.1:9455-66409 GCA_000787095.1 Periophthalmodon schlosseri | reverse complement strand
GGAATGCCTCAAGAGAAAACAAACCAACACTGCCTGCACTCTGGGCAGGTTCAGCTGTTCAGAACACTAAAAATACCCCTTTGCCTTCATTACAGTCACAGTACATCAATGCATAAGCTGCCCACAGAAGCCTACACTATTGTTTGAACTGGAAAAGACTACAACTCCCACACCAGTGACATTTTTTCTAGTCCTGGTAGAGTTAGCTTTTCCAGCAGCACAGGAAATATGAGCACTTTACCTCCATTGCCAGGTCCTTTAAAAAGGAATGATGCAGAAGGACCGGATGCTGAGCTAAAGTGCTTAGCTCACAAGCCCCGCCTCTGTGACTCTATGCGCTGAGATTTATGCAGTGAAGATGCCCTGTCCAGTATTGTCCACTGATTTGGTCTCACAAGAAAACAACAGAGTATCTATACAAATGACATCCACAACCAGAGCGGAAGCTTCAGTCAGCCAACTCACTAATGCAATAAACACACAGCACCAGAAAGAAATGTGGACCCTAATTGAATTAAGACCCCCTACTTCAAGTGCGAGAGAGTCATGAGAGGAAAAAAAACACTTTGATAAGAACAATGACGGGAAGCAGCCATGACTGATAACCCCTGACTGCATGGATTAACCACATCAGCTTGTTTAAGTCCAGAGAGTCATTTAGAAAACAAACATATTTACACACAACCAAGAAGCAAAACATGCCGTCTTACACACTCACGTGATAACAGAAAAAATTAATACATTCTGTGTTTAACCTTATTACATAGTATGTCATGTTAGTAGTACTAGGGTGGGTGCTTAAACTTTGAATGAAAGTCTCTAATTTACTATAATTACAGATCTGTCATATGGATTCAGAGCATGTGCGGTGACCAGCCCTGCTCTGTGAATCTGGCATATAAGGCACTATACATTTACAGACTCAGCCATAACTACTGGGTGTTTCAACATTCTGCATCCTCTTTTAGCAATGAGGGTGGAGATTTGTAAAAAAATAGCCTGATATATGGTCATTTTTTTCTCTGTATTTGTTATCATGATAATTGTGGTGGAAACTAATCTTTATTACCCAATTTAGCCTGGTTTTAGTCTTGATATAGTATTATATATTTGTTGAAATTACTGGCATTATTACAGAGAAAAAACAATCTGAATGTAAAATGCATGTGCATGCATTTGTTTTCTAATTAATTTCCAAGTCCTTACACAAGTGTTAACCTTCTAATTATTTTTGCAAAACCAGACCAACAATTTCCATGAAGTCAAGCAGGAAATAATCACAGGTGTGAACACAGCAGGCAAGAGGGCCTTCTCCACACAGATCTCTAAATGTTTGGTGAGAAACACCCAACAAGAAAACTGTCTAACATGAAGACACTGACCGCACATACGCCAAAGGATGCATCACAAAACAAGGCTATTTTACCATGCCATACCCGGGAACGAAACTTCAGGAACAGGGCGCGCTTTCTCGAGAGCTGTGGAGGAACCGAGTGGACAATGAGGGGAAAGCCTACATCATTTAAACAGTAACACCAAGAACAAGCTGTACGATATTTAAAATGCATGCACATCAATTCAAGAGTACTTACAAGGTGAAATTATCATGCCTAAATTAGTTGTATACTACTCCTGCACAACCACAAACCACTGCTCTGCTTAGTCATGTCAAACACACAGAATGACACAGTGGGATACTTCTGTGTCCCCCTTACCCCAGTTAAAGTACTGATATGGTCTAAGGCAGGGTTCTCGCGCTGTGGGCTGTCGCTGTGGTCAGAGGAGGCCAAAGAAGCCAGGCTGGCACTCAAAGACTCACACGTGTCAACAAATACTTGAGGAGGTGAAGAAGACTTGATGTGGGAAAGCACGAGGAGCATTATATAGTTTACTGCAAGATATTTGAAACTTGTACACTTATGGGCAAACATATAAATATTATTAATAACTATACATATTCATAACATTATGATCATTCAGATGAACATCACACATTATCTCTTCCTCAGGACATCTGTTATTTGGTAGGGTATACTGTATAAGCTACAGTAAACATTTAAATGAATGAAGGTAATGAATGAAATCAGAAAAATAAGGAGGAGAAAGACTCCTGGCATTAGTATGTGGTTGGTAATGATACTGATATGTACAATCACATCTGTTAATGTTGGGTAATAAATTACATGGGTTTATGGCATACAGTATGGTATACGCTACCCACTTTGGCTTTGAAAAAAGAGGAAGTACCTACTTTAGGCAAATTCAGCAAAACGAAACAAACATTAAAGTAGTAATGGAAGATAGTTTATATTAAAACTAAATAGTGTATGTGAAATTGAATGGAAAGTAAAGTAAAAAGGTGAATAAGTAAAAAAATAATAAATAAAAAAAATAACATAACAAATCACAATTATTAATATTTTTGTGCTTTGTGACAATTACCTCCTGTTTGTCATGCTGGAAGCCCATGTTGTCAGTTGTATTCTGTGGGTAGCCATTCACATCATCTGCAAAATGACCAATGAGAATAACATGAGAGAGTAGCCCTATAGGTAATTACATACAAAACAACAGGAAAACAGGCAGCTTCAGGAAGGGGAGTTTTTGATGGTGCAGTGATAGACGCGCACAATCACACTGACTACAGAGCCAAAGCATGATTTAAGCTTGAGCAATAACACACGGTGATTTTTTGCTGTGATTCAAAAATAGAAAAGTAATAAGAAACTTCGAAAGCAGAGTCACGGCACCTGGGAGTTTCAATTGAACCATTGGCTTTCAAATAAAGAGATTCTGCGAAGGTCATTTACATAAACAAATGGGAGGGTGCAACAAGAACAAGATAGGTCCTTTGAAACAAAGCAAACTGTTTAACTTTTAGACTCTTCTAGACTCACTAGTGTTCACTAAACACACCAGTTGAAGGCTGCAAAGTTTAAAACAGAAGATAATTGGTGGTGCCTGTCATGTTATATTTAGTCTGAGGTTAAGTCCAACTTACACTGACCTCTTAACCAGCACTGCCCTGTAATAGACCATGTGAACCCATGTGTAAGTATATCATCATAACACACCCAAAAAAGTACAATGGCTTAAAAGATACACAAACCCTGATTAAAGTATCTAAACTTTATAACAACATTGCCGTTTTCCTCTGTACTTTTACTTCTTGCCCTTGACCTCCAAGTAAGCAGTAATTTACAAACTGATTCTGCAACTCCTTACCTTTTTGTATGAACACTGAACACACCTTGAATGAATCAAAAGGGGCTATATTTTTTGTCAATAATATTCTGTCAATATAAATACCTAATTGGCTAAAATACATGTATAGTGTATTACTTGAATTCTAATTAGATCATAGGAGAACTTTCAATAGGGCTACATAAAGTTTATTACTATATTGCACTTTGAATTACTTTGTGTACGACTTGTGCTATACAAATAAACTTGCTTTGCCTATATATTACAACCCAAATTAAAATGAAAAAATGAGTGAGTGAAAAGTGAAAATAATGAAAGTAATCAGTCTATTATGTTTATGAGTTTAAATAATATATGCATATTATCAGTCTAATTACATGTAATTTAGTTTTAGTCCAGTTCTAAATGTAATCTCAAGGAACATTGAAAAAAACAAACAGCTGAGCATATTTCTGCACAGTTGGCCACAGTATGGAGGCCGAGCATTAGCTACTGTGTTTTCCCACCTCACCCAGTATCCTCCATAGACACATCTTTGTTCAACTGAGAGCAGCTGATCAGAGAAATGCCACAAGGCTGCTTACTTTTTCCTTTTAAATGAGTAGACAAACAAATTCATCAGATGCAATTTCTAAACTATATAAAGGGAAATATCACCACTATTTCCCTTCCATGTATTGAACAGGAAGCTTAAAAAGGTCAGAAGTCTGTAGCCTAGTTACACACAAAAAAAACATTGGCACTTGAAGTCAAAACTGAAATTAATTCAGAAATGTATAATAAAGAGAATCACATAAGCAACATTATTCACTGTAAAGTTTGTAGAATGTGATTTTTTTTTTCCACTATGTTCTATTCCTTCTTTATTTCCATTTATTTCTACACGGGCTAGTAAGGACAGACACGAACAATGCAGTAGCTTGGTAGTCTTTGTAAACTGATTTATTTGTATTTTTAATGTTCCTTTTCAATTGTATTTTAAAATAAATTGCAATTAGCCTACTGATAAGTTGGACTCCCTTACTATTCAGAACTGCTTTAATAGTTAATAGCTTGTTTCCATGCCTTGACAACATAACTGGACTCTAAATCAAACTTTACATTGATTTACAGTAGACTCATTAAAAATTTAACTGAAATGGAAAAAGTACACGTACACATGCAATCAATAAACAGACAGCTCCACTGTAACACCGACTGCAGTTTCAGGACTTCTGACTGTAGGCTTATATTATGATTCTCTCAAAAACCACTAGGACAGGCAATTATTTCCGTGAGTCAGCAAAGATAATGCAATGCGATTCAGGTTCACTATTCGAGTTCATAAATGGTAAGAAGAACCAGCAGAAAGTCTAGCCATGTGTTAAGAGGTGTCAATTTGATAAAACTGTGGATTTGGGGTTTGTACTGGCGGTTGAAGTGGCTGCCTACATGACCAAGTGTTTCCAGTCAACAGGCCAGCTGCTGTTGGATTAGGGTCTAGAGTCACTGCTAGAAAATAAACACATTCAGATATACAGGGATGAATTGAAACATGGAAAAACTTTGTAGAATACAGTAGCCTACCAACTTCCACTTCTGCAGGGTTACTTATAGAAAATATGCTAGCTATTGTAGCAATCTGCCCACCAATCTGTCCAGGCAGAGCAGACACCAAGGCTATTTATAGATGCAGCAAAGGTTCTCACTGTTTACACTGGTCCAGAGTTATTGGGGGAGTAGATATAATGAAGTCTATAAAAACAATGTGCTCCTCTTGAGTAATATGATGTCACCTTTTTCAATTCAAATCAGAACACATGATTAAGTTTAATTAAGATAAGATCGGAAAACTAACAAACTTGACATTGTAGCCTTATAATCTAAAATAGACCAATTTAATGTACGCTAGCTTTCATAAAGATATCCAAGTCAAAAAGAGTGCCTTATAAAGAATTTACCCACCATTGAAGGAGTCTGTTGGGCTCATCTCAATCAGACCGTCCCCTCCTCGTTTGCCCGAGAGTCGATGCATGCTGCACGCGGTGTCTGGTGGTCTTCATATAAACCCGGATCCGCCTTCCTCCTTACAGCAGGTCCCGTGTAAAGTGGCCTTAGGCAAACTATACGGCCAGACAGACAGACAACTTCACTCTCGCGTGCCCTCGCTCCCCTCTGCCCGCTCAGTGGCGCATGGGACCAGAGGAGCTCGGAGAGGGGAGTGGCTCTGCACCACGAGCCAATAGTCTGAGGGCAAAGCGGCTGGAGCGATTCTGAAGTGTGCGCCTAAAAATATGTAGCCTCGGGTGCGCAACATCACCAGCATGTCCTGCAGCCTATAAATGTGGGCAGTTGGGAACAAGGATAATGAAAATGTTCTCAACTTTTTTTTTTTCTCTTTTTAGCTTTTACTAACATCATAACAAACACTGGCTAATCACCATTTAGAATATTATGGTTAAAAATACGTTTTTGTGAAATAGAAAGTTAAACATGATTAAACTGGGAAGTTATCCAATGTTATTTTTACTGGTGATGGCCTGACCTTTAACGGTGCACTATGTAACTTTTCTAGTGAAGGCAGAAAGGCTACCTTCGCCAAAGGACACTGTGGATTTTAACCTTCTGAGACCTGCGTCCTCATATGTGGACAACACATTTTGGGTTGTCTAGGCCACAATACATTTTTTTTCTTTACAAGGTACTGGTGTCCACATATGAGGTCATTAAACTGCCACTTAATGATGACAGAAGAGTTTAACACATTATAGTTTAGATTCAAGATGGACCTTGTTAAAGGCATGTCTTCCTGCACCTGTTAGAAGCGCTTCAAATGAGCCACATTGTTCCAAGAGGCACAATTCTTGTTTCTCATTTTGTTGTTACTCAGGAAAAATGTTGCTGTGTTCAGGCACTTAACAAATAGTTTTTGCAAATCATTATTTAAATGTGACTTTATTGTTTCTATCAAAATGATAAAAACGTAGAACGAATGTCCTCATATGTGAACATAATTTTTCTCATAATGTAAAAAGATAATTCTTTGTTTTTACACTCATCAGCTCCCAGTCAGTCCAAATAACGAAGAGAAAAAATTAATAAAGCAGCCATGAAGAGTTCAGGTCTCAGGAGGATAAGGCAGCATATGGATCATATTAACTTAATATTGTATGAAATTGAAGGGTTATACAGAGATAATATAAAAAAATGCAAAAAAAATGTTGTAGAACAAGATTGTTTCTAATAGCCATAAGACTCAACATGTGTATAGCAACACAGCAGATTTTATACATCTCATACAAGATTTTACATGCTATGCCCATTGTACTCAACATCACAGGGGTATGGCACCTTTTCAGTCACTATCTCTCTAATCTGACAGGACGCCTGAGATAGTTAAAGGGTTGACCTGGTCCTCCCGCCTCCTTGTCTCTATCCTGCACAAGGCAAATTTAGGAGCAGTCTCTCCTCTCTGTGTTAGCTTTTAAGTGGCTAACGCTACTGTAATTATGTGATGTGGGGTGTGCCGGTGTACCAAAATAAAGCTGCTTATTTGGTGGACCACATTTTCTTGGATCTCATGTGGACTGCCTTTGTAACATGAGGGTCCTTTTGGGTGTGCACTGCTCTCCTTAGAGTTTAGAGGACCAATGGTGAAAATCAGCCTTAATAACAAGGCAGGGGAGGCCACCCATCATGTTAGTTTCTCTTGTTTTAATTTAAGGTACAAGATAAATTACATGTAACAGAAATGTTTGCAGTCAGCAGTGGGAAAGGTGCACAACTGAAGTTGGAACAAGTGCTTTTTGGAAACAATATTTTGCCAAACTTTTCAGAATTTGCAATATAATTATAGCGGCTTATTATGGACTCTTACAGGAACTGTATGTAGCCTACTCTGTTGGAAAAGGTACTACAATCGCAACTGAACCTGGGAGCACATATAGGCCTATGTTACGTTTTTCTCAGTATAGACAGACCATGTCTCATGTGAAAGGTCAGAACCTCCAGAATTCTGTCACTGAGCTGCAGAGGCTGCTCTAGCACTGATTCATGATTGGCTGCTGGTGCTGAGGTTTAGGTTGTGAGGATTTAAGTCAGGCAGAGGCCTTTTAGGTTTAAACCAACTGCATTTCAGCATTGAAACTGCAACCCAAATGAGATAAATGTGAGGTCCATTCTGTTTTCTGATGTGATAATCGTTTTGAGAACCAAAACACCAATTTATAACATAAATACATCTTTGTGTAATTATAAATAATTCTGCATTACAGTTGCAGTAAAAGGTTTTTGACTTGAACATGTTTACCTTGTATATGGGGACACAGAAAGCTCAAGTTTATGAAATTTAAAATAAAAAATTTTACATATACAGTTCCTTTAAAGTGGGCCTTGTTATTTTATTTATTTAAATTAAATTTTTGCAAGTTTAAGATTAATACTTAATAGCGTATCAGGAAGCTGAGGATTTCCTGCAGCCTGTTTGGGGAAAAAATATCAATAAATTTAATTATGATAATAGAGCTGCATGGTTTGTGATCCTTCAGACTACACTGTCTTCCTCCCACCTTCCAAACATCTGTGAGTTAGTGACCCATCGCCCCCAAAAATGTGATACTTAATTACATTTTTTTCAGCCTCTTTATATTTTCACATCTTTTTAACTGTATGCACTGTAAGTACAATAAAATACAAAACATTGTTAATTAATGTACTTATTTAACTGTAGGCCTATGCTGAAAATAAATTGCTCCCTTCTTTGTCACCAGTTAAATTTGCCAGGGGCCAGAGTTTTAACAGATTCAGCAGATGCAACATATGAGACAGATCTACATAGCCTAATTATTATTATTTAAAACTCAGAAACCTAGCTATCTCAGTTCTCTGCTTGCAAATAAAAAGCGTAATAGGCTAATTCTTATCAATAATTGTTTATCATTTGTGTATGTTTGAAAACCATAATATGAACTGGGAGAATGTTCATCATAATTCATCATGACCAAAGGAGCAAACTGCAAGAGATGGCGCTAAAGATCTACTGGGACATTGGAGGAGGTCAGAGGGTGCCTATTGATGATCTCTGCCATATAAAGTCTATAAACTTAAAGGTTTATAGTCGTGAACATCTTCTGTAATTAGTTATCTTGCTACTCTGCTCAAAGCTTAGAAATGTAGCTAAGCCTATGTCTCATCAGACTCAAACGTGGAGATGTTTCGGCGTTTGCAGTTGTCATGACTCACTCCCATGGTAAATGTCACCACTGCGCTCCTCTGTGTGGGAAGATCTGAAGTCACGGTCCCCATCGGCTACAGACAGTGTGTTTGCTTCCATCTAGTGGCGAGGCAGTGTAACTCGCATCACTTCAGAGTAGGAGGGGAGAAACGTAACAGAATATGCCATGCCATCGCACAACCTGACAACACAATAGCGAGAGTCTTATAGGGTCTTTTTTAATGCACGGGAAATGATATAGCCTATACCGTCTGTTTTAATTCTGCACATTAAACAGACAGACAATGACAACAAATTAGAGAGGTGAGGCAGCGTGCGCGTGGTGCAATATTATAAATCAGAGCGCAGCAACAGGTAGAGTGGCTTTTACATTCCTTAGCCTGAAAAACAACAATGCATCCGTTCCCAGGAGAGATACGGAAGTTGACTTATGTCGTTTTATAGGCTACATGTGTTTAAATCGCCGACAGCTCTGGTAGTCTTCATGACTGCACCGTGGTGGCTTCTTTGGCTTTGAATTGACAGCTCCTATCTGCATCCAGCACCCAATCATCATCACCATGCAAAAGGGTCACAGGAGACAGGTATGTGAAGTTATTCTACACTGTACATTAAAAAGAAGTGATGTATTCTTAGAGGCTAGCTCATGTAGTACGATATGTATGTTGTCCTTATTTAGCTTTTTGTCCGGACTGAGCTAGCCAACGGCATTTTGTCATATACGATCAATATTATAAACATTTTACGCACGCATCTTGTTTGTTTAGTCTTCACCACGCCTAACAGTTTTGGCTTGTATTTAGGCAGGCTGGACTGGCAGAGAGCTCATACCATGTTGTGTAGTCAGTTTTGGGTTAGCTGTTTTTGTGGTGACAGTCCTCAGTGTGAGTCAGGTGCACTGGGGTTTCTCACACAGGCACACCTCCCAAATGAATGGCTGGTTTGTTTTTTTTTCTCTTAAGGCAAAAATATTGCTCATTCAATTGTCCTGAAAATATTGAATGAATCCTAATCATGTATGATTTTCTGTTTTAAAGCCCAGTATTGAATTCCTGGAGTTGATGGGAGTCGTGAAAGAGAATGGCAGTGATCAGACATCCTTTCCTCCTGTGGTATGAAGTGTTAATTCATTCATTTGATTTCACAAGCCCACTCAATAAATAGACACATGCAATAAAAGCCGAATTTATTTCTACTCAAAGCACACTCCGCTCTCCTATGACTACGTGCTGGTCGCCAAAACACTGGAAAACCAAGAGACACACGCCTACAAGAAACAGACAAAATTTATTGAAGAGCTGAAAAAGAAGAATCTTAAAGTTACAGTGAGTATTGTGTAAAGATGAACGGATAGAAGAGAATACAAAGATCTAATTGTGCTGATGCTTCCATTTTGTTAGAAAATTATAGATGAGGATCTGGTCTTTTATGGGATTCAAGCTCCAAAAGAGATTTTTGATAGGTACAGGTATCTACTGAAAGTGTCTGATGCCTGTAACTGGAGCTCAGACCAAAACAATGTGCCCCTCAGCACCAGGTAAACAGTGTCAGCTATTAAGTTCAAGCTTCCTTTTTAATAATTGCGGTATTTTAAGTGATACTTTTATTTTTTAGGATAAGGATCGTCCATTTCATTCTGAACCACACTGAACTGCCTCAAACTGGAGGTGAGACCACTCAGACACAATGTGAATAGTTTGCCAGCTAAGAAATAATGTAATGTTTCATTTTCCTCAGAGGGCATACGAGATCTAATGAAGATGAAGGTTTTTGAGGCAAAATTCTGTTTACATGAGGTAAATACTACAGAATCTTTACATAGACAACAAGGTTACAATTAGAGATAAGATAAATTAAAGTTAAATCAATTAGAGATAAGATGAAGATAGTGACAATGTGGTATTGCATATTAAAATTGACCTACATACATATTTGTGTGAACTGTGAAACTTGGCACGGCCCCTGTTAAGCAACACACAAGTGTCTGAAGTATTTCATGAACAAAGGCTGAGTAACATTAACATGACTAATGCAGAGTGAGGTGGCTTTCTGAACATCTACCTTAAATGGACATATTTTTAAGTTTTATGTACACTGTATCAAAAGGATTCGTATTTCAGTTGTATAAATGATGTGGGTGATTTTTGTTTTTGTGTCAGAAAAAGAAACAAAGGGAGCTGAAGGAAAGCTGGGCTCGATGGACAGCCTGTCTCCAAGGGCAACCCATAACTGCTGTCAGGTTCGCACTGCAATGCACTATCCAGTTATTATGTTTCTCACCACAATTGTTGTTATTATGGCAATAATTCTCTCCATTTATGACACTGTGAAGCACTCTTAAGTATTGACAGCAGCCAATATTTGAGCACCCGCCCACTACCTTTTGCAGCCATTGCTCTTAGAATGATGCTTGACTCAGTTTTGGTGTGCAACATAAACAAGTGCCAATTTTTTCCCTACTTCACACCTCCATTTGACAGTTTGTGTAAATAAGAAATACGGTCACTGAAAGCAACTAGATCATATGAAGTATATTGTTTAACTGCTTACATGCTAATTTCTCAACCTGAACCATGAGGCATTAATGTGTGAAACAAAAGCAATACTTTGCCTACTCTGTAAGTCAAAAGATGTATAGATGCAATCAGATATCCTGAGATTATGTGTTTTGTTTATTTATGTGTATGTGTATTTTAGAAACTACTTTGGGGAGAAAGTGGCCCTGTACTACCTGTGGCTGGGCTGGTACACGTATTTGCTCATCCCACCTGCTGTCATTGGGCTCATTGTGTTTCTCTATGGCCTGGCCTTCTTTAACACTTCACCCCTAATGTAAGAAATGATGGGTCCATACATTATTACACCTTTGTGAAAGTTTTATCCTAAGATATTCTTCCTTTGTAGAAAGGAGGTGTGTGAGTCAGACACAGTCATGTGTCCACTTTGTGACAAAAGATGTAAAGTTTGGATGCTCTCTGAAACCTGCACTTATGCCAAGGTATGTGTCTTTATGTTCTAAGATCTTACTATAGTTCATATTAATTAAGTACAGAATAAGTTCCTAGTGTTGCTACCAATTACTACTACAACAACCATGTGCTCATGTTATTATACACTTGTTGCCACTGCTGATACTACAGAGGCTATGACTAACCACTGTGGTTTTCATTTCAAACTCTGCACAGATTTTTTTGTTATAGGCAATTTCCATGTCTTTTGTATTAGTAAGGGGGGTTGGCACTGTTAAGTCATTAACACATGGCTCAGTGAGGGTTTAGCCTCGGTATAAAGCCACAGTATTTGGTCATATTTTGTTCTTGTTTACCTTTGGTTTAGTATCTGTTTTGTTATTCATTAATTTGTTTATTTCACTTATTTTAGGTTGTTTAAGCAAAAAAATAAAACACTTGGGTTTGAATATTGATTGTACAAACTTTTACTCATATAAAAATGCAAAATGTAAAAATGATAATGAAATGGTAACTAAAATGTACTTTTTTAGGTGACACTTCTGTTTGACAATAATGGCACTGTGCTCTTTGCAATGTTCATGGCAATTTGGGGTAAGTTTCTTTCATTTTCTGGGAATAAAACACTTTGACCTTGAGTTTTTATATTATGCCTGGGTGTAATAGCACCCAGCCGACGCCATGTCACTCAAGTTTCTGACGACTACTTTTTCGTCATGGACCATCTGTTATTGGAGGTGGTCCAGCAAACCTCAGACTGTATTTTAAATAGACATATTTTTTAATTTAATATAATTTCAATATTCAGTATTTGCAGAGGAAATTTGATATAGCAGTAGTTTAGTTGGTATAGCAGTCAGATCCACTGACCGATTTTTGAGTGCCCTTTGGAGGAAGAAAAACTCCCTTCTGTTAGGTTAGTTTGTCTTAATTATGGGGATAGTAGCACAACACTGAATAATCAGGCTGGCTTAATTTGAATATGCGCATGAAAAAACAGACAATTACGAATGCTGAATGAGCAAAATACTCGAATTAAGGTTGATTTTAGTCACAGAAGTATATTTCTTGCTACACTTCACAGCAACTCTGTTTCTTGAATTTTGGAAAAGACATCGTGCGTCTTATGTCTGTGAATGGAAAGTGTCAGACTGGTCTGAAGAGGAGGTATGACCACTCTGTGTGTGTACCTCTACTCATATTCATCTGCTTCTATCTCATTTATGACATAAATGTAAATACAATGTTGTAAAATAATTGTAGGAGGAACTGATCCTGCAAATTGTGAACAATGTTAACTGTGAACCCCGAAAGTACAAGCACTCTTACCTGCGAAGTACGTTGGTTTTGATCTGCGTGACAATAATGGTTGGTGACATATGATTTTTATCTAATTAATGTGCTCTGAGTTGATTGCTTTTGGAAAGTTATGGCAATAATTAGTTGTGTTTAATGTTGGTTTTCCTCAGATTCTGGTCATCATTGGTCTGACTCACGCCTTGGTGGTGTTTCGAGTTATCGCGGCTGTGTTTTTGGCTGAAGGATCATGGGAATTTCTGAGCACTCACTCCAACAGTGGGGCCATGATGTTGGGGGCTCTTTTTCATTATGTCATTATTATTGTCATGACAAGGGTATGCAGGACTTTCAATATTTCACAAAATAAATACATAAAATAATAGTAATATTTTTTCTATATCTTTTTTGCAGATAAACAGGATTGTAGCCATGAAGCTGTGTGAATTAGGTAAATTACTTAAATATCTTAATGAACAGTTTAGATACTTGTATGAATACTATGAATTGTCAAGATTACCCTAAAAACTACTAAATTAAGTTGTTTTTTTGTTAGTTGTGTCCACTGTATACACCACAGTACTAATTGTGCTGATTATTAACAACATTATAACAGATTAAAGAATGTTTAATGCTGCCATCTACTGGACAAATTGTGGAAGTTTGTATTGTATTTTACAGAGAAAACCAGATCATTTGCTGAAACTGAAAGAAGCTTCACCATCAAGATGTTCACCTTCCAGTTCTTCACCTATTTCTCCTCACTCTTTTATGTGGCATTTTTTCTTGGCAGGTGAGGATTTTAGATGAAGTATCTGCTTACATAATGTATACAGGCTTATTCTTCCTCTTTACTTCTCTCAAATCTATTCATTGCCAGAATAAATGGTCATCCTGGTGGTTATGTGCGCATAGCAGGAATATGGAGACTTGAAGAGGTAACTAAACACAAAATAAAAGTTTTGGGGTTTTTTGGTAGTAGGGTTTGAATTTGTATGTCCTCCTGTTTGCAGTGTCACCCCAGTGGATGTCTGACTGACTTGTTCATCCAAATGGCAATTATAATGGTCCTGAAGCAGACCATTAGTAATGTGTTTGAATTCACTGGCCCGTAAGTCCTATTTTTTTATAACCATTTTACTTAATTACTGTAATAAGTGGTTTGATATGTTTGGGTTGACCTCAGGTGGTTTTCGCGCTGGTTGAAGAGGAGAAGGACAAAGAAGCTGCAGAGGAAATGTGGCCACTGTTATCACAAAGATGACACCATGGACTCTGGGTCTGAACTGTGTGAAAGCTGCAAGCTTCGAGACTGGCTCAGCAACTACCGCCTCAATGATGTCGACTCATTCAGCCTTTTCAATGAGTTTCTGGAAATGGGTATACAAACAAAAATCAGACCAAAATACCTATACGTATAATCTAATGATGCTTCTTGCATTATTTTTTTTACAGTGATCCAATTCAGCTTCACCACTATTTTTGTGGCTGCATTTCCTCTTGCGCCTCTACTTGCACTCCTCAATAACATCATAGAGATACGCTTGGATGCTATTAAGATGGTTACTCTAGAGAGAAGACTTGTCCCAAAGAAGACCAATGATATAGGTGAAAAACACCAAAAAACACACTTCTATATGTTATATAAATGTTTCATATGACCTATCTATTACATTCCCAATATAGCACAGGTTTTGATTTTAGTGCAGTTTTGTTCAGATTAATTATCAAATACTGAAACTAATATTGTCTGCTGAATCCCTCAGTCATCCAGGTATGAGCCATAGAGAAAAATTTTATTCTGTTAACTGGACAAAGGGTTGTTTTTTTTTGAGTGAAGGCGTAATATTGTTATCAGAGTTTGAGAATCATATGCATTTTTGTTTTTAAGCTAAAGGTATTTTCTTTGCTTGCTGTTTATCACCAGGTGTATGGATAGATGTGTTAGAAGCTATTGGAGTTTTAGCTGTCATTGCAAATGGACTGGTCATTGGAGTGTCGTCAGACTTTATCCCTCGACTGGTGTATCGTTACCTCTATGGTCCCTGCGCCAATGGAACAGCAACAGATACTGAGTAAATAGTGATTAATTTGATCATTTGAATAAACTGTCATGATTTTGTTTTACTTTATGTAAATATTCATCTTTTACAGTTGTATGGAGGGATACATTAACAACACCCTTTCTATAGCATACGTGAACGACCAGGACATACACAATGAATTCTCAGCAAGTCAAATGGTGACCCCTAGTGGGATGAATGTCTCATACTGCAGGTATGCTCTTGTCTGCTTTTTAGTCGTACTTACAAAACACATTGAAAGGGGAAGAAACTACATTACATTTTATCGGAAATAATTACTTGCATTTGTTGTGCTTAAGAATTTTTTTAAATCTGCAAAAATGTTGGTCTCTTTTGTTATAGCTATAAAGACCATCGGAGTGATGAGGACTACAGTCTGACCCCACAGTTCTGGTTAATTTTAGCAGTGCGGTTTGCATTTGTCATTTTATTTGAGGTAAGTAATTTTTGCATTTATTTTTTTGGTTAAAACCTGATCCAGCCCACAACATACTCTATGAGCTCATATGAGATTCTTTACATTGTCTTGTGTCTTTGCAGCATGTTCTTGTCATCTGTAAATTCATTGCAGCCTGGTTCATTCCGAGCGCTCCTATGGAAGTAAAAAATGACAAATTGTTTGATAAACTCAACCGACTGAAAGAGGAACTCAAGTAGGTCACACATAACTCACATACTACACTGTTATTGGTTATACTAAAGTAATTCTGCTGGACTTTTAATTCTTCTTTCATCTTTTAGGTCATTTGAAGCATAACAGCCTCATGACCCTTTTGTCTTGTGCATTAAAATGTGTTGACAAAGTCAATGGAAAATGCGTGGTTGGACAGTTAAGTATTCACAGTGTCCTGGGTTACAATCCAATATTAAATACAGGCCAATGGACTCACAATGTGAAACACTCAAGACACACTTACACTGTATTAAGTGCTCAGTGACAGCTTTGGACAGGGCAAGTATATGCTTTTTTAAGGATGCAATGATTGTATACTGCTGAATCTCTATACTCTGTAATGTGCTTTCTGAAGGTATACATTTTTATACTGCTTTTGCACTGTACATTATTACAGTACTGCCTTATTTAGTTTGAACCCTGTGATACAGTGTCATTACTGCGCATGTCAAGTAATGTAAACTACAGAACTATGTTTTTTTGTTTGTTTTTATTATTTAAAGAATATGTTGATTAAAGATACATGTCTGTCCTGATCATTGTTTACATCACATATTAGAGATTATTGGCATTTGGGGTGTATTTTATACGAACCACCGGCGTTTGCCTACAGCATTTACTTACCCAAGCTGAAGAGGAAGAAGTGTGTAGCCAGAAATGCTTTGAGAAGGTGCAACTTATAGAAAATAATTGCTTTCTCTTAATGCGCAACAAGTTACTGTCTAAACAGGTGAAAGCTGACGCACATGTCACGTGATCACCCAGAGCCAATAGGTTAAGTTTCGGTACTTTTCAGGTAAGTATATGAAAGTGGAGGCTGGTGCCCTTGTAGTTGTCGCCTAGTAGCCACGCACAGTGTTCCAACATTTAGGCTTTGTTAACGCGTTATTAATAGAAAAGGGATGATTTAACTACCTTCAACTTTTACTTAAAGACTAAGGAGGCATCCTTATGGCTCTCAGGTTAGCCGTCTTCCTTCTGCTGTGCACCGCCTCATCTGACACGTCCTCTCTGGTAGTCGGTAAGGAAATTAGTTCATGTATTTGATTGTAAGAATATTTGCCTTGAGACAAAGATTTTAACCGAACCTATTTTTGTAAATTATTATGTAATTCCCATGATCCATTTGTAAACATCAGAAGTGGACTCCGGGATGCAACTTGACCTGGGTAAATACGCTATTAGGTCGGTCCCATGTGGCTCACGCATGCAGAGTCACACAATCTGTCGCACAGTCACATGCTGTTGCTTAGTAACCAGTCCCAGACTTTAGACCCGGGTCTACTGCAGCCTTCAGTGTTTGAAGGTAAAACAGAGAAATAAAAGACTAGATACTGGACACTAGTGCGAGGATGCGTAAACGACGCCATACACGCAGCAGGTTCAGCCGGTTGTTGGTTTTGGTCATGCGCATACGCCAAACTTTAAGTCTCATTTACTTACCCTATACTTTTACTTAGATTGTTATTGTGTTGTTATTATTATTATTATTATCATGACATCTACTATACTATGCTAACCAATGTATCTAAATTATTAAAACCAGGCAAGTTTGACAGAGTGTAATCAACTAAATGTCAATAAAAATACATTTTCTTTTGTCTTTATTTTTTGTATAACTCCCTGTTGAGTGTGGCCTGCTGTATGGGGCTCAACAGTGACAGCCTGCTCAGGTTCCGGAAGTAAAATGTACATTCATTTATCCCATTGACAAATTCTAATATTAAGAGTTCAAAGGCACTGCGGAGGCTAAACAACTACGTGGTAAGTAATATCCATAACGGCGTTGTTATAAGACCAAAAAGGCCGCGGAAGATTCTGCGAAATGGTTTAATAACTTCGCGGTTTCAGGAACAGATTTCAAATAAAATTATAGGTCTTGTTGTCATTAGTTACCACGTAGCCGATTATCTCCGAGCTTTCGAACTTTTAATATGATTTTATGAGAGTCTATGAGAAAAATGAATGGGAAATTTAGTTCCGGAACCGCGGGGTGGGCGGTCACTGTTGAGCTCCATAGAAAGCTGCCTATTCAAAAGTGTCTGTCCTCATTAGCTTTATGCAAATAGCTTGAGCCGAATTAGGAAGTGTAGGCTACATTTACATTGGCCTAGAGCATGTGCAGATGTTGCTTTCATTTTGCCTTGAGGTTAAGTGTTTAATTACTTATGGGGATATATATATATATACACACACACACACACACACACACACACACACACACACACACATATATATATATATATATTATTTATTTTTATTTTTTTTTCTTTATGAAAATAAAAATATATTTACCCATAAAATATAAAACAAAGCACATTTGCATTTATTTATTGTTGGGGAATTTTCTATTGCACCTCTGTTAGGACACCAAACCTTGACATCTCTATGACCTGCGTCACAATAGTTAATATACCCTGGAAGTATGGCTAGACTTGAACGGTCTATACCCCAATGTGTTGAGTATTTCTCCTTGCATTGACATTTTACTATTTTAATATATTTTAATCAACATTGATTAATAAACTAAATAACAATAATAACACTTATCACAATGAGTTTCTCTCTCTTTTTAGCCCAAAGCTGTGTGGATCGTGGACAGGTGACGGAGCAGGTGCTGTTTGCTGGAGACCAGTTTCCCTCATACCGTCTACAGTGTGCTCTAGATCCCTCTCCACAGCTAACATGGCTCAAAGACTGTGTGCAGCTGGACTCTCAAATGAAGTCCTACCTGGAGTTCTTCACACTGAAAGTAGAGGACCAGGGAAAATACACCTGTGTGAACGATAGCTCAGCATCATATACAGTTAGATTGGTTATTAAGGGTAAGCATTGGTAAAGTATATTTAAGTATAGGGCTGGGCACTGTTAATATCTTTAGCTTATCTAAACGATACCTGAACAATAGTTTTTTTCTGGTAATTGCCTATGCTATGTTAATGATTACCGGTGTCTAGATTCTTAATAAGAATAATATGACTATTTCTTGAAGCCGAATGACCTGTTTTTATTTGTGCTGGGACTTGGATACTGTCTTGTATCTTTTTAGTAGCAGTAGTACCAGTAGTTATTTTTTCATTAGTTATTTTTTCAAAATTTTCACACCAGTCTACCACTTAAGAAAATATTGGCCTTCCGAGTATCACCAGATCTAAACCAGGTCTAAAACAGATCTAGAATTTCCAAAGGAGGACATAAATACAGATTCATTTGAGCTTCAGCAAATAATTGAACTGTGGACCATATCACAGAAGTACCTTTTAACAGTACCCGGCTCTATTCTAGTATAATTTGTCTAATCAGCTAAATGTAGGATGAGGGACATTATTTTTTAGCATATGTGAAGCTGTTATGGCATGTGAATGAGCTGAGGTTGTGTCCACCTGTGAGAAGGCATTTCAATTCCGCATAGCAGTCTCTGACCAGAACTGGCAGAGCATAAAAGCATCCATTGTATTGAACACAGATAAACCTGGTATGTTCTTACACAGAGAGGAACTGCTCCACAGAGCCAGAGTTCATCCCAGATGGAGGTCCAATGACATTGCACAGGAATGTGGGAGCAACAGTTCAAATGAATTGTACGGCTCTGCTCCTCTGGCACCCAAAAGACCCAAACCACTGTGACACCGCCATGCACTGGAGTCAAAATGGACATAATATCACCCACCACCCTCTGCTGCGAATATCCACCTGGTAAAACTATGCTTTCTAAACAGATGTACTAGAACCCAATAGTAACTTAGAATATTGGACCAATGCATGGAATCATTCTGCCTTTATAATAAAAAAAAAAAAGTCAAGGATCCGTTCAGGCTTTCATTTGTTTTAAAGGAAAAAAAAACAAATAATACCACATTTTGGTTAACTACACACAAAAAATGTAGATAAATTGGAAAATTTTATGTCGCAAAAGCCTATTGAAACAAGTACCAATTTGATACCAGTGATAATAATAATAATTTAAATACTAAATGTATATTTATTTGTTTTTTATCAGGGCTGTGGGTCCAGGTAAACTGATAGTGACCAGTCAGCTGGAAATCACACTGGACAACCAAGAAGATTTTGGTCTTTACACCTGCACAGTGAGAAATGCAACCATGAAGTTCTCTGTAGAACGTATACAATGTAAGAAAATACTAACTACCGGTACTATTCCTTATGTTACTGTGTGCTTGGCAAGGAACAAATTACTGTGCAAAATTATGTCATGCTCTTTGTGTTTATGAGAAGAATTCTGACATTGTTGGCATTGATTGATTTAGGGACAAGCACACACTTAACATTTTACGACTGCTCTGTAAGGGAAGTTTATGTTTCATAGGTACAACACCCTTTTATAGCATCTTGGCAGAAAACTAAAGCTGATGTTGAAACCACAAGACTTGATCAAAGTGTTGTTCATTTAGAATAAATACTTCTTGGTATGTCTATGTAGTTCACCCAAGCCACACTGCTGCTGTCATTGGAGCCATTGTGGTGCTTGCCTTGCTGGGTATCGCTGCTCTTGTGTACGCCAAGTGTCACCTCAATATCAAAATGTGGTACAAAAACATCTATGGAGACTATGAACTCAGTGGTAAAACTATAACACCCAGCTCTATTTGTATTTCCATCTATGAAGTCACAAACCGTAACTCCTTGTTACATTGTTTTTTATTGTAGATGGGAAGCTCTATGATGCCTACATCTCATATGTGAACAATGATCACGACAGGAAGTTTGTCAATTTTATACTGAAGCCTCATCTTGAGAATAAAAATGGATACAAGGTCCACCTCAATGACAACGATATTCTGCCTGGTGTTGGTAAGTTTAGAAAGCTTACATTATTTTGTCTATCTGGTAATCATTAATCAAGATAGGAGGATCAAATACTACCACCGATTACTTGATATTGTCCATTTAAAGCTTTTGTACAGAAAACATCCAATTCATGGTATTTTTACATTTGCACTTTACTTACCATCTTCCTGTATTATCAAAAATGGCTAAGCCTAAGACACTTGTAATTTCCTGAAAATTGTAAGCTTTCTTACCATTTTAGTAACTGATACATGTGTGTGAAACCCAGGCAGTAAGGAATGTGGTGACATTTTTATCCTTGCTAAATGACACCACTGCATATTTTCAGAGCCGTCTGCTGAACTAATTATGAACATGAGTCGATCCCGGCGTCTCATCGTCGTGCTCTCATATGCCTATCTGGAACAAGACTGGTGCAACAGCAACTTCAAGTGAGCCTTTGAAAAATCCATATGAGATTTGAAATGTCAGGGATGTACACCACTAGAGGTCGCTGTTGTTTTTTTCTCTATTCAGACAGGGCTTTCAGCACTTGCTGGAGTTGTGTCCACGGCCCATACTGATTCTACTGGAAGGGCAGAGTAAACGCTTTAGTTCAGAGGTCAAACAGCAGCTGACTGAGCACCAGCACTGCCTCACCATACTCACCTGGAGACACAACTCTGTGGTACAGTTGTGTTAACATGCAATATAATGATTGATAAAGGTTTAAAACATCAAGTTACAATTTGCCAACATAGGCCATTGTAAATTCAAAATTACAGAATGGTCATTAATTGTCCATGCTGAGAAAATAGAAAAGCAGTCAAATTTGTTGTATTACTAATGTAGTTAAAATAAAATAAATGAATATAATTCATGGATAATTACTGGATAATTATATAAAAAAAAACATATATTAAAATATGAATCTTGCAAACTACACAAGTGAACATAAAAGCTTGTAAACAAGAATAAAAAATACCCCATTACTTAACAGCTCTGCTAATCAACATGTATGATGATGGTAACATCTTTTGATAATAATACATTGTACTTGTGCCCCTATAGACTCCATCTTCCGTCTTCTGGAAGGAGCTGTCTCTGGCCATGCCCCGACGCCTCTTCTTCCGCAGTGAGTCGTCTGGAGACCCTCAGACTTTGCTCCATGACGATAAGGACCCCATGTTAACCGTGGACCCGGACTACCTGGACTGTCGCTCAGACACGGACCCTGCCGGAGACCTTGGTGAGAGTCACGCAGTTATTTACTGTTAATGGTTAACCAGCATTCATTTGTTACACAGAATAAAGAAGAATAATACCATATGGTATACCGGTTTTACTGCTGTTATAAAAGCAGAAAACCCAAGTTTCACTGTACATATTAACATTTTACTTGACTTAACTATTATTAATTACATTACTACATTACTATACACTTTGAAAATGTGAAACATACTCAGGAATTACATGAAGAGTACATTATACCTTTCTATTGTAAAATACACATAATATGTAAAAGCCCAACTAGGGACGGACATTAAGAATCAAATAAACCTAAATAAAAATTTGAAAATAAATATATTGACACATGACAGACAGATGAAATAACACAGATTATCTCACTATGGAAACGCTTAGTGAGTAGTAGTAGTATTTCAACATTAATAATTCATATATACATGATACCCCAACACAACTACAGTCAGTACAAAGAGCCATCAAGTATATTATCTCCCCAAAAATTAAATGATACAAAAATATACTATACAGCCAGTTCTTGAGGTCCAATGGGTCAGGTTGGAGCCATAATGAGTGTTTTTTTCATAAATACATTTTTGCCAACAAGAAGAACAAATTTGAAGAGAAAAAATGTAGTGATGGATCAAATCATCTCCAAAACTCCTGTAGGGTGTGTTCAGTCTGCAGTGGAATATGGTGGATGAATCAGTGATGACCCGGTGAATCACAAAGCGAGAGTGACTTAAGGTCTGGGTGATCTCATGCAACAAACCAGTCACTCTAACAATCTCATATAATATCTCAATAATAATTTATACTAGTTCCATTTTATGCATGTGGGCATTAGGTTATTCTTGGTTATTGTCAAGAACATTAGGATTTCAACAGCGTAACATTTTGATGAATATTGCAGGGGTGCGCCTCCCTGCCTACAAGGCCATGGTGTGCAGAGCTCCGGTGCTCCCTGCAGCTTCTGCCTCTGAATCCAAACCAGCTCAAGCCGATGTTGATGTGTCCGACCTTGGATCACGCAATTACGGAGCACGTTCTGATTTCTACTGCCTAGTCACTGAGAATGACGTCTGAGCCAGAATGTTATGGACATTTATATGCCCTTTTGTTGATTATTTGGAAGAGATTATGCTGTTTTTATACACATTTATATTCATGGATGACTGATTTGAAATGAGTTGTGCATTTTTATGATTTTTGATGATCATAGGCCTTTCAGGTATTTGTATGTATGTGCGTATGTGTGTCCAGCAGAGGGCAAAGTAGTAAAAGAATCTGTAGTTGCTTTATGTTGTTACTTGACAGCTGTAAAAAAAATAATAAAAAAAATTAAAAAATAAAAAAATAAAAAAAATTAAAAAATGATTGACAGTGGCCACTGAGAGTCACGCAACTATGGGGCAGCTAAAAAGCAGGTTATTGACCCAAGTTTCAATGTGCATATTAACATTTCACTTGACTTGAGTTAACTGTTAAGTTGTTATGTTAGTTGTTACCGCTTTGGGGTAGGGTCACGTGTAACATACTCAGGAATTCTGTGAAGAAGAGTATGTTATAACTTTCTATTATAAAATACACAACACATAATATGTAAAAGTCCAACTAGGGACAGACACTAAGAATTAGCTTGTGACATGAGTTCATGAAACGTTCTTGTCCCTATCAAATAGACCTAATTAAAATTTAAAAACTTAAAAATATAAAATAACACAGATTATTTCATTATGAGATTAGTGAGTAGTGGTATTTCACCATTAATAATACATAGATACATAATAATAAAAAACACAACTACAATCAGCAAAAAGAGCCTTCATGTATATTATCTCCTCAAAAATTAAAAGACTGAACGGACTTCAGCTGTCTTTATTACAAGCAGCAGAATGCCTGACTCTTTGTAATGTTACTGCATGTCCATGTGCCTTGTCTGATGAATATGTGACAATGCAAATTATAAAGTTTTATGTAAGTAGTTTTCCTGTCCTTTTGTAGTTTGTTTTGTTAATTGAATAATTTCAAATCAAACCATAAATAAGGGCCCATCTGGCAAGCCCATCTGGCAAATTGTGGTATGGCTCTTGTCTGAGCAGGAGCAAACATGTAAACTGGGAGCGGCCCGCATTTCACCACCTTCGTGTGAGACTGAGACTGTAAGCAGCAGCAGCAGCAGCAGAGGAAACTCAATGAGGCCTGTTTTTGCATCTTTATTAAGTCAAAGCATCCAGATGATACATCTGTTCACATCCAACAATAAGATCTTACAGATAACCAGTATTATGAAAACAACACACAAAGCATGTCACCAGCCAGCCGCAGTGCTCTAAAAGCTGTAAAAACAGAATACATTCAGTAAATTTTATACTGGTCTGAAATACAACATCTTTCTTTCACTCTACAGTCACTCATTTAGAAAGGGTACTCTAAACAAACACTGTATTTGCAAAGATTAAAATATTTTAAAGGAATGCAGTCCCAGTTCACCCATACAGCACATTAACATGGCAATTACAGTGGCACGTCAAAGGAGTTTGAATGTAAAAACAACAGTGAATGGTACAGGCACATATCAACACATTATATAACAGGCACATGGCACCACCTTTACCCCACCTTTACATTTGTCATTTTTATTTATTTTATACAAAAATTATATATAACTCAATGTTAGAATTTCATGTACAAAAATAGATGTTCATTAAAAAACATACCTCTTTACCCAAATGTAAAAATGCAAACCTACAGTGTTCAGAACAGTATTAAAATAGTATTTACAATATTGAGAATTGATAGCATTCTTGAGATACAAAATCCAAACTTTTATCAGTAGGTTAGTATGGTAAAATATCCACAACAAGATACATTATGTTTAAACTAACATAGTACATTAAACAGTTAAGGTGCGCACTTTGGTACCAAAGTCCATTTGCAGTCCACAGTGGGATCCATATCTCAAGGTCCAGTCCAAAGACTTTTGGGATTTGTAGTCCATAGTTACAATGTTTTTATAATCTCATCCATGATAAATTCTGTGTATTTATAATATTACAGTTCACTGACTTCCACACACCTGGAAAAATATCTTCCATTTTGCAAGTGTTACTGAAGCCGAAGACTTCACCACATCAGATGGTATTGTCAATAAAATCCTCTCTGGAAAACCCTTTCTGCAAAACACAAGGTAAAACAACAGTAAATAAACAAGTAATAGTAAAACTATAAATAATATACCGTTAGAAACTTCAAAGCATTCCGAAAGGCTGTATGTATTGGTTTACCAAACAATTTAAATCACTTGATGTTATCTGCTGCTGAACATAATACCCCTTTACGTGTCTTTCATTTATTATTTGCGATTGTTCATTTGAGAGCTCTGTACAAGCATGAGCACATTTTTTTCAGTGTCAGGACTTGCTCATTAGGACATAAACTTGTGCCACGCCTTTGGGAGGGACCTGCCCCAGACCTGGACTTGCATGACTAGGTGTGTTAAGACCAACAGTGCAAAAGTGAAGGGGAGAGTGGAGTTTTTTATGCAATACTCCACTGACGAAGGAAGAGCAGAAAGGAATGACATCAACTACATGCACTGCTAAACTTTAGGTGGGGCAAATATGTAGGATTTTAGAGATGAAATCTCCAACTCAAAAAAATGTGAATTGGACTGATTTAAAGAGTAGCTTGATGAACACAATTTAGGCTTAGTGAAATTTAATTTGAAGCTACCATTTGTAATTTGAATGACTGTTGCGGCCCTGCTGTATTCTTACATAACACCACTAGATGCTATGTTACTGCTGACTGATAGTGTGCCAGCTTTGGGATGACAGAAGAGGACCAGAGATCACCGGTGAGCCTGAAGTTTCAAACAAAGACTAGGTGAGGGGAGAGTGACGTGGCAACAGGTTTCACATCTGCCATTTACTGGTAAAAAATAAACTAAACTAATGGATAGTAGCTTTAACTGACACAAATCAGAAAGATTAGGAATTTTAGGAATATCAATAAAATACATTTGTTGAACTGTGCAGTAATTTAAGATAAAACCTGATGATAGTACTATTTTTTATTATAGTAGTAACATTTTGTAAACAAAGTTGCTTTACAATTTGATATTAATTTTGTTACAATCAGTTTAAAATATTCATTAAATGTGGGCAAAAATATTTTGCTTAACAACATAATGCAAAACGCAATGCAGTTTGGAAGGAAGGGTGTGGATTGTCAAAACAATACACGAAAGATAAGCAATTTGTTCTTTTCAATGATTAAGAAATAAACTTAAATTTAACACATACCTGTCTGTAGTCTTTGTGCAGTTTCTTGTATTGAAACATGTTATTGAGGACGGTGGCTGCTGCTTTGGATGCTCTAGTCTTCTCATTGCTAAACAAAAAAAAATGCATAATTTAGGAAATACATATAAACAGAAATTCTGAATGAATGAATGAATTTTGTAGTACAACACTCACGTGTTGTTATGGCTGTTTCGTATGCCCACCAGTTTGGGCAAACCATCAAAAAAGGTGATATCTCTGGCGGCCATGAGGCTGCTGGTGACCAGGTTGTTGAGGATTCCGCAGATGTTTACCACAACGTCACTGGATGGCTCTTTTTGATTCCCATCATCAGGGAGCTTCGTCACTAAGTTGTTCACCACTTTTGTAGCTAAAAATACAATAAAATACATGTTTCATTTTAACAGTTGTAATCAGTGTCCCAAAGCATTGTTTTTGCAGGATGATGTGTATAATTAGTAAACACGCTAATTCACAAGGTGCATCACTTACAGACAATATAGCACAATATAGCAATACAACTACTCAACTTAATTTTCTTAAGGGACAGATTTTTTCACTGAGCCATGGCCTCTGGTCTAGATAGATGCACAACGTGGCACCACATTTAACACCATTTTTAGTGAAAAATAAAATACAAAAAGCTTTACTAACATTGCTCTGCCAAATTTGTCTTGCTTAGTAGCTAAGAGACACAGTTATATTCCTCAAACTAGAAAACAGCAATTACCTTTTATTACACCTGAATTTAAAAGATTAAGACTATTAAAGCAAACCTGCTAGTCAAAATTCAAGTCATCAAACAGTGATCAAGAACTAAGCGTTTACAGAAAAGCCAAAGATGCGATGCACAGTCAAATAACTTGTATCCAGCACCTATATTACACACAAGCTCAGAACCTGGCAAGTTATTTACCAAAACATTATTGGGGCGTGCTCTCTAATCTGTAAGTTCCCAGGCAACTGTGATAACATTCGTGATTTAAAGGCCAAGGGGCAGTCATATGTAAATAAGTGAGTGGGCCTGATGGTATTCCAAATATACTCCTCAAAAACTTTGCTCTTGAACTGACTCCTGTATTGACCCACCTGTTTAGATTTTCAAGCAATGCATCAAAACTACCCAAAATCTGTACATCTGCGTATGTGACACCTATTTATAAATGTAAGGGATATCAATCAAACCCGTCTAGGTACAGGCCGATATCACTCACCTGCATTGGAAAAATCCTGGAGCGCACTGTACATTTTTTGCTGGAAAATTCACTAATATCTGAGCATCGGTTTGTGTTTCTGCCTAAACACTCGACAGTGGAGTGAGGTAAAACAGCTAGGTGTGATATTCATGAATGACTTAAAATTTAAGCGCCATGTCGAAGAAATGTGTAACGTGTCTCATAAGGAAATCTTTGTGCTGAGATTATTCAAAACAATGCTGCCACCAAGAAATAATGAACTTCTACTGCACATTTACAAGGCCTATATTAGATCTAGAGTAGTCGGTGCTAATCTGTGGTGCAGGAAAGACTCTGGTGAACTGTTTTGAAAGCCTGCAGTAGCGACGCATGCGCTTCATTCTCCACCTGCTGTATCGCAACCACATAACACCAGAGCACTACAGAACACTTGGCTTGACAACACTGCAAGCCAGATGCAATTTTGCACTGGCATGTTTTGCATTTAAACTGTGCCATGGGCTGTCACCAGCAGCACCGGGACGATACTGGCCTACACTGAAAGTCCTGCCTTACAATGTACGATGATCCACCTGTGTGCTTCCTGATGGGACACTGCCCAGCGCTGCCATCTTGCAGAGATCACGTCTCACTCTGGCCATTAAGATGCTCAGTGTGTTGAATCCTCCTGATTGTGTCTCTCATTTTGGAACAACAGGCAAATTCAAACTTGCAAACTTCCCTTTTGGATGAGAAGGGGGTTAAAACAATTTTCCAGCAGTCATATGACCACAGAATTTTAACTTAGTATTTTAATAATTGTTGTCTTAATTCTACTTTCTGTATATTTAATCAAGGGAAAAAAATGCCAACTGGGTACTGAACCAGAATTAAACTAGGACTAAACCACAACTAAACTAGAACTAACCCAGAACTAAACCAGGACTAAACCTAAAATATTTCAGAGATGGGCCGCGGGCCAGGTCACATTGTTTAATGGCCTGCTTTGGCCCGTGGGTAATAAAATGATCTGTGTGATCTCTGTGAATGATTTGTGTAGATATTTGAGGTTTGCTGAGGTTTGTGGCTCACCCATGTCATTCTTGTCCTTAGTGTGGCGGGACAGGTTTCGGAGCAGGCCTGTGATGGACCTCAGCTCCAGGTCATTGTTGGTCCTGAGGAGGTCCAACAGGAGGGGCAACACTCGCTCCTGCTCCAGAGCCAGCTGACTCAACACTGACGCCCACTGCAAGAGGAGAAGAAGAAAGCAGATGCAAGATATTAGATAGATAGATTTCCTTCAATTTAATGCCACTGGTAATCAACTCATTAAAACTGTGTATATCACAATCTTAACTTGTATTTAAAATGCAAGTGGAAATGAGCAATTTTGCTATAACCCGGCACAAACATATTTCCTCTTATGTGCAGGTCAATGTTTTTATGATAGATAAATAAATAAATAAATAAATAAATAAACTAAATTTAATTCTTGGTTTAGACATTTACTACTGTAATGTGGTGATGTAGTAATGTAATTGGGATGTTTTACAGCTTTGGTTCATTTTCTCTTTAGCCAAGGTTTAATAAGATTTACATTGGCCTAATGAACATTTTAATATAGCGTCCTAGTTAGCGTCCTACTTTGTGTTAGTCGTATGCCTTGGCGTTACTTGATGGTGGCACTGACCCGTTTGTCTCCCGCGGTGATGTTCTGAAGGGCTCCAGCTGCGGCCTCTCGTGTGGTGGAGTTGATCTCGCACTGACGCAGCACTCGGCTGTAAATGTTGACAATCCGAGGATGCCACAGCCACTCCATTCCTTTAGGGACCCGAGACACCTCAGACAGAGTGGACAGATTCACCTGTTTCTGTCGGAAGAAAGGGGAGCATGAAAATAATCCAGTATATGCAGTATACAAAAATACCTTGCGATAAATAAAGGTTCCTATGAAGACTTTTTATAGTTATTTTTATTTCCGTCACAAAAGTGTCTGTGTACAAAATAATTTATACCTGTTTATAAAGTTAAACCACAAATATATTATTCTGTTGCAATATCATGTTTTTATGTTAATGTGTTTATTGTCCTGCATGGTGTGGTGTGTTTTAGCTTTTGTGCACTCCAGAGAAATAGACCATGAATAAATTGGAGCATACAGTCAAATATGACCTAATTATTTCCAAAAGACAAATCTGATTGCTTGTTCATGCTCATACCTTTTTGGCTTTCTTGCTCTGTGGTGTGAAGCAGCCAATGGGCTCGGCTTTCCCTGTGTCCTGGCCTCTGGTTGGCCCTTCCAGGCGCATCATGGCGGATGGCGGCATCTCATTGTAAAGCTGATAGGACAGGTTTCTCAGGACACAAACAGCATTTTCTACTCCCTGGATATAAAACACATCATAGAAAATGCGCGCAGAAAACAAATCATGATAACATAATTTTTAGAGGGGTGCAAAAAGATCTTACTTTGTCCTCAGTCTTGCCATCTTCAAGTGATGCCTCAATGTATCCCACCAATGAATCTACAAGTCCACGGGTTTCTCTCATCTGCTGACGTGTTTTCTCATTCACAGAACTAAGATTTCTGAAAATCAATCAAATGTATGGCCCATTTTAATTATGTTTGCACTGTATTCAAGCATACCATTTCACTAATAAAATGGTTCCAAAATGTATTTTTATGACTATATTTCAGTGATTTTGTTATTTGACCCTAATTATTTGAAAATGGCTTCTGCAATACAGAAGATGCACTGGGTGTGGTGCTACCTTCAGCAGCTGACACACACTTGCCAGAACACGTTTAATGCAAATGTGCTCATGGGAAAACAATCGCGTGATCCAGAGAGGACAGTTTCAAACATTGATGAGGGGCTGTTTTTTATGTTTTTTCTGGACAGTACCTGAGACAACCTGTGGTATTGTAGAAGATATCGACCTCGGAGGGGCTCTGGTGGATGGACTCAGCATTCCCACCTCCAGACAGTGGAATCAGGATTCGCTCCGTCAGCTCAGGAAGGGTCTCTTTGGCCAGTTTCTCCTTCAGGTTGTCTTTGGAGGACAGGTTCCAGAAGATTCCTAAAGAAAAAAAAAAACTTTTTCTTACACCAAACAACACAATTTTCCTGCACAATGAGCACACTGTATATTTTCTATAATGCAACGCAATGCTGTTTTTGTCATGTGGCCTTTTGACACCGCCTGACATGACTTCTCTTGTGGATAAATATTGTGATGAAACAAGTCATAGAAAGAGCGACAGGGTTTTCACTTATAACAGGGAGTGGCCCGCGTACAGTTGGTCCACAGGCCCAGACAACTCCCACACTCCTCTGGGCCCTTATCACACCCCTATGCACAGACCTCCTGCTTTTGTCATTGCTACTGTGCTAACCTACAAACTGTAGAGCTGTGAACTGTTTGACATTCTGCTATCAATCTATATCATAACTCACTTCTTACACTGGCTACAACTGCTCAAATTTTTTAAAAGCTGCATGCTGGGTTAACACCAAGGAAATAACTAATATTAAAGTAGCAATTAATCAAACTTTTTCTTTTTAGGCTTATACAAATGTAAATATGCCATTGTTTATGTGTAATTGTTAATATTGTACCAGTGATGTTTTTGTGGAGCTCATCGTCCGGTTCCTTCAGGGCCTCCACCAGTTGTGGGATGCCGCCCTCTTCAATCAATGCTACCTTGTTCTCCATGTTTTCAAAGATGAGGTTCCGAGTGGCACCGGTGGCATAACGCTGCACCTCCTGGTTCTCACTGTTGAACAGTTTTACCAGTTCAGGTATTCCCTTGTAATGGCGGACCTAGCAACAGAACCAAGTTTTATTAACACAAAAATATAAACAACTAATGTATTTTCTCTATAAGCTGCATAAGGTAAAATGCATAATTAATATGCTTATACTGGTCACCGAGTGCAAACAGTTGAATAACTGGGTCACATTTGAAAAAGGTAAATTTTAAAGATATATGTGTATAACAACTGGTGATGAGTAGTCAGAAAATTAGCCAGTACTTAAATTAAGTTCAAATAACGTTAAGTTACAAAATAAAAAATATTCAGCATCCATAGCTAGAAACTCTCAATGATTGAGTGAAATGGATACAGAATGGAGTCAAACTGTGCAGAAGCCATGCAAATATCTGAGTATAATTATATCTAGACAATATTTATGACTGTTTTCTCAGTGCGGTTTGAGTTTGTCGTGTTGCTAACCACATGTACCTCATTTTTGGCATCATTGTCATTGTAGCACTCGTGTTGAATGTAGGCCGCTCCGATGACCTGGACATTGGGGTCTGGATCTCTCAGGTTCATGACAGCTGTGGGCATGTCCAAATTGTTGATGCTGCCAAAAAAGGGAAAATTAAAACAATAAATTAGTCTATCAGATACTTATGTAATGGTAGAGCTTATATGTTTAAGGAAGGAAAACAGGGGGACCATAGAAATTCCTTCAATCATTTTGTCTCTTGTGCAAACATTCTTCCTGTGACTTTGCTTGTCTGTGGGATGTGTGAAATGCGAGGCTTGAAACTCGGCCGCCACACCCAAAACCAGTCCTGCCACTAAGGAGCACCTCCCAATCCACAGCACTGAAGTTCACCACTCATTCATCATTCTCCGCCAGAAGAGAATGTCTCGATACTCTGCTACGAGTATGATGATGATGAAGAGCTTAGTACTGTTGTATGCAGCATTAAAAACTGTAGTTTTCATAGAGTTGTTTTACAGTTTACAGGTAGTTTACTTATTTGGTGCCATGCACCATCCCAGAGGTGCCCAGACATACAAAAGGGAACAATTTAAAAATGTTGAGAGACACAGATTTGATAGATTTAATTTGAAATGAAATGATCTATAGTGGTAACTTACGCGCTGAGGTTGCCCAGACTCATTCCCATCTCGTTCTGTCCATTGTAGATGTCCACTCCTCTGCCCACACTGTGAATGCTCTTGATGGACATGGTGCGAGGCAGAGTACCTCCTTGGTACATCCGTCCTCCAGAGCCACAGGAAGTGGTCGATACCATGAGGCCTCGGTCCACTCTGTCGCCCCCTGAGCTGTAGATGCTGCCCCCTCCCACAGACACGGGCCGCTGGATGGTCCCGGACATGGAGCTCATGCTGGTCCTATTGCGGTTGTTAATCCTGTTGATGGTGCGGTGCGCCGGCCCCTTAAACGAATTCTGATGAGTGACCATCTCTGACTCTCCTACGACCATGCCTCCCCGAGACAGTGTCCCGCTGAGGGATCTGTGCATTGGGCCAGGGAGTGTCCCACCCTGCCGCACCTGGTATCCATTCATAGCACTCTGACTCTGAGTGTACTGGCGGTTAAAGACACCATCCCGGTCTGAGGCCATACTGGCTGCATCACTGTCATCTATTGGCCAGGGGTTGACCAGCCGCATAGAGTGCATGGAGGCGGACTCCAGGTCATTTGAGGGCCTAACCATCCCAGGAGGGGGTCCATGATATGTAGTCTTCATCTCTTCTCTGTAATACCCCCCACCACCGACCCCCCCGCCCCCTATGCTCATGCGCTGTAACTGTGCCAGATCTGCACCAGCGGACTGAGAGCTAAAGCCGGTCCTCTGGGATATACGAGGGCCCTGTCCAAACAGAGAAGGACATCAGCCAGGCAATCATGCAAATGCATCCATGTACTGGAACACTTTATCAATTCATTTATCTAAAAAGCAAGGTCATAGATGTAACCATTCAACACCATCAAATAATGATATGTGTAAGACACAAACTCACTGCTGATTATTACTATGCACAGTTTTGGTTTGGTTTGGAGTGAAAATGGTGCCAACCTTTGATATATTGTTTAAACTACTAACACTGAAGAATGTAGAGGTTCAATCTGAAAACTGTGGCATGATTTCATAACAGACCTTTGTGAAATGCCACACATTTGTACGCCAAAGAAGGTCAGGGGCTCTGCGGCTGACACCAGATCAACAGGTCAATGTGTCGATAGTAAAGATGCAGCACTCACCATGGTCCTGGCTCCTCCTGAGTACATGTACGAGGACTTGGAGGTGAAGTTTGGCTGAAGCGTCTGATATTTGAGTGTGGAAGAACCACCGTAGTCTGAAAAAAAGCATATTGAGACAGTTAAATACAGTACGTGTATGTAGAATAAAACATATTTGGGTCCGTCTTTTAGTTGACTCATTTAGGAGAATCATTTATTTCATAGAGTCAGAAAATGAGAAAAATTAATGGTATAAAAGTATTTGCTAAGAAAATTATAACTGGATTGAAATAAAAGCCTTCCTCTGTAAACAAGAATGTCCCATGCATTTTCAAGTTAAGTCTCAGGGCTAAATGGACTTGTTTGTTGTGTCAACAGCGGCTGAGCTGGGCTTCACTTACTTATGATGCAAAAACTGAACCATATTATCTAACTGTATGAGACAATCGAAGAATACAAGAGATTTTTAAAAGCTTTATTAAAGAGTGAAAATAAGTGGACTAAAATGAGCAGTGTCCACGTATACAGCATTTATATAGTCTAGATATAGTTAATATATACTAGGCTACCAGGACATATACAAATCCGTATATAATCACTCTTTGCTATTTTTCACAACTTTAATTTATTTCATTATTTTGAAATTAGAATTTTGCTTAAGTCTAAATTACTAACTAACTAAATCAGGACTAAACCCAATGTGATTAACATTTCCATATTGAGCAAGCATAAAAAAACAAAATCAGTCGTCTTGAAAGTTGGAACTGTATAATTACATGTGAGGAATATCACACTTGGTAAACGTGGTGAAATTTAGAGTGTAGCAATAACAAAATTATGCTTAGAAACACAAATTTAATCACCACATATGGACCTTACTCTCACGTCATGCCTCTCTAATTGACTAATGATAATCACAATGATTTGCACAGACAATGGCTTTGAATAGCAGGTGTCACATTTCAGGCTGCAGCTCTGTGAGTCTAGTTACCTTCACAGACATATACGTAGATATGCATTACATGTTGTAATTGTGATTTCCAACACTGTGTGAACTTTTACTCTATGGTCCAGAAATGTCGCCAACCTGACAGATGAGTGTGAGAACAGACATGCAGAGGAGAACAGTGTGACAAGTGACAACTCATTGACTAAAGAAATCAGGTATGTGCCCAGCTCAAATCAAAATATGCAACTCACAGTTTTATATGAAGTATGTAGCCAATGAAGAATACCACTGGATAATTTTGACGTAAAAGACATGCCAGTGGTATGACAATCTACATAATTTATTTATTGAACATAAACTAACAAACTAAACTGAACTCCTCTTTATTTCTGTGTTAAGTGCTTACACGTTTATCTAGAATAAAATGCTAACCTGTAAAACAATTAGAATGCTGAGCATTACAGTTGTGTGGCGAAACTGTTTCAGCAAAGTGTGAACAGAATGCATAGTCATAGTCATGATTGCCCTTTAACACATAATAGAAAACTGAAGCCAAACTTACTATAATGGCATGAAAATCACAATTAATAGTTAATACCTACATTAACTATGCCTATTTACATACTGACACAACCCTAGCGTGACACAACTCTTTTCTTTTTATCCAGGCATGGACACTGGTTTGTTTTAATTTATTGTGACAGTGTAATATAGCAGAACTAAACACTAATAAAAGGAACAAAAATCCTGCCTATTTCTGTGTGTTTTGTGAGTTATTTTGCCTTGTGGTGTCATTTGTAAAGAGAAAACATACCAAACCAGTTGTTAAAATGCTAGTGACAGGTCTTTAGCGCAAACTCAGTCCGACCCCGGCCACACCCTGTCCCACACCTGAGAGCAGAGTACAAGCACACACCCATACTCCACTGAGGACATGGGACATTTTTCTCCTTCTGTTGATCTTTTAAAAAACGAAAAACTGCTCTCATAAATCCACGCCTCCATGACAGGAGGCTGCTTGTATCTGTTAAGACTTGTTTTTATGGATGCCATTGTTGCATTTTCATGGTAAGATCACCTCATGAGTATGTTGCCTCTTATCTAACAAACCTTAAGAATAGCTTTGATAGATGGTTTGGCTAAAGCCATAGTACTTAAAAAGGAAGGAGGCCCTGTTTTGTTTTTTTCCTGTTGTGCTGGTTCACAAAGTAGACAGCAACATTTTATGACTTGATGCCTACCTTCCAGCTAAGCCCAAGGGCAAAGGACAAACTAACAACCTAGGTGTGGACACACTACTATAAGTGGGATTTTGTGTAATATAGTGGCTGTAATAATAGTAAAAACACACATATTACCAACATTGTGTATTTCGAAAACTTTTCAAGTTCTCCCACTGAGCTAAGAAACTACCATTTAGCTGGCCAGCCTGTTTCTTAAAAGGTTTGTAAGAAAACACAATGACTTATGAGCTGGGAAAGAATGTCCACTTAACATACGGACTGGTGCACAATGTACCGATATTCAATGTATAGCCAAAGCAAATAAAGGGTTTTCATGGGAATACATTTTATGGAAGAGAAGTATCAGCTAAGTCAGTCAGACACCTTTAAAGATACACCAGATGATTATCACGACCCTGTCATTTCTCAGGTATCCGTCTGGAAGCTTCACCCCTTTAAGGGCTGACTAAGAGACCTGACATCCAATCTCACAGAGAGACTCTTTCAGCTCTGCCGCTATCTGCACACTGCAATGAAAGCAGCACTTGTTGTAGCCTGTTAAACATTAACCCTTTCATGTAGCCAGGTTCACATCTACACATATCCACTCGGGGAAAGGAGCAGAGGACTTCACAGCACACAAAAAAGCAAATCAGTAAACAAGAAAAAACATGTAGGCTATGTGACACACATATAATGCAGTCATGAAGGAGAATTAGACAGGAAAGGTAGGAAAGATATCTCATTAGAATATAATTAATGTGAGTTGGACTATTTTTATTAGATGAATGAAATACAAGTCTTAACAAACAAGAATAAAATAGTACAGTTAATTATTTGACTTAATTATTTGAAATTGATTAGTAAGCCAATACATTCTCTTGTAGATAACAAACAGGGCATGGCATTCTAAATTTGCATAGGTAGTGTCCATTTGTTTTGGATATAATTCAGTCACATTGTGAGACAAAAAAGTATAGGCCTATAACTAAGCTGACACCTGTTGGATATTGTACACCGAAAACAACTGAATCCATAAGGTTTATTTTCTGGTAAAAGCCCTCACCTGACATGGCGTAGTGCGCAGCAGATCCATTCTGACGCGGAAGTGTGGACTTCTCTGCCAGTCTCATCTGGACCTGCTGCTGAACACGCTTAGCCCGTGCGACTTCGTCCGACATGGAGCTCCCATTGCCCAGCTGGACTTCAGACGGGAGCCCATAGGTGGTGACCGATGTGTTGGGCTGCAAGGCGGACAAAAATACATTCTCAGAGCTCACGGCGTGCATTGTTCAATCGAAACTTAGAAATTCGAAGCAGATTTCCGTGTGAAACTTAAGCGGTTGGAGCAGGTTGTTGTTTGTGTCCCGCTTCGTAGCAGCTCAAACAGGACTCTGACACAAAGCGCACGGCACCACAGACGGGGGCGGGGTCTCAATGGCGCGTATACGGTACCTGACGCACAGGTGAGCTGTGCGTAAAAGTGTTCAGTAAGTAAAATATGTTTATGCTGAAGCTAATTTAATTGTCCCCTTTTAAGGAAATCTATGTCATGTCCTGTCCAAACTAGCTGGACTATCAGCATATTGTGCATTTATTTATGTTCATTTTAAATGTGCACTATGTAACTTTTCCTTGTCCGTGCTTGTCTGCGGTTGTTAAAGCTTTTCCTGGAATGTTCCACACTATCCCAGTAATCGTGATTGTAACCTGCTAGCCTCCATGGAGATGGATAGGTTTAATGCCATACCATGTTTTATCCTTTGCTATTGTATTGAAATACCTTAATAGACGGAAGCTAGACATGAACATGGAGGATTTATGTTATAACTCGGATTCCAGTCATCTGTCATTACTATGTTTTGGTGTGTTATACAGAGTATCCGTGTAGCTTTTGGGAGATTATGGCAGCTGATACAAATTTGTTATGAATATTAAGCACGCAATAATTTGACTGTTTAGAAATAATTTCAGCAAGAATCTATTGCAAATGACAACAAAACTAAATTATGCAAATGCAACTCAATAGTTGATCTAATATCTGGTGTACAGATTTTTTTTCTTTTATATTAAACATAATGTTCCTAATTACCATGCATGTCATTAAAGGTGCACCATGTAACTTGTCTCCATGGAGATGTTATTGCTTTACTTTTAATATTCCACAGTATGGAATTAAACTTATCTGTCTCAAACCGGTGAGGTCAGGTCAAGTTACAGGTCATATCTGTAGACAGGCAACGTCACGAATGGCAAATAAGAATGCATGTTTTATAAGGTATTTTTGACAAATTAAAAGTTACATAGTGCACCTTTAAACAATAATCATACAGGCACAAATTTTCTGAGTGAAAATTTAAATCTTGCAAATAACGAAGTGCAAGTGAAGTACTGTTACAAGGTGTGTCAAAGTTCCCTCTCTTATTATGTAGACACACCTTAGTTTTATTTGGTCTGTTTTATTTGAGCTTAGCAACCATGAGTCACCTTGCTCCTGAGGTATGGCATGCAGTGTCAGAGTACCAGCCCTATTACCTGCTATCAGTTTGCACATTACCAGTTATTATAGTATTTATATGTACCAGCACAACAAGTCTACACAGTACAACTTGCAGTTCCCAGACTTCATTCAGTGCCTCTTGTTTATTTCCAAAATGAATGAATAAAATAAGAATGGCTAAACATTGTGAGTATAGCTGGTAATTTGGTAATTTCCCAGAGGAACAGCACAGGTTCTTGTTCCAAATCAAAGTCAGTAAGTTTTCAGTAGAGCAGATGGTGCTGCCGATTTAGAAACATGACCCTTGGCGACCCCCGTCACGTTCATCAGACTCTCATTATCAAACAAAGCACCTCCCCTAAATGCGATGGTCTTTATACTACAGAGGGGCAATCAGTAGTATTATGTGGTCAAGTCAATTAGATCTTGTACTTGGTATACTAAAGCTATTTCATTCACTTCACTTTCTATAATAAAATACAATATAGGCGGTCCACAGAACTGTAAAAATGACATTAAAACTGCAGTCCCCCTCTGTCATTTATTTGTGTACCTCATCCATTGTCATCTCCACGTCACTTGTCGCTATCAGCTATATCGATAATGCTAAAAAACGATTGTTCCAAAAGTTTGGTATTTTATTTGATAGACTTTTCCAGGCTTTCAGAGTAGGGCTGCAAGGTTAATCACAATCAAATCAAAGTCGCAATTTGAATGGTCACAATTAGCAAATCCCAAAAGCTGCAATTTTTTAAGGACCGTTATTTCTTCCACAAACAACAAAATATCTTATTTTATTCTGCATAAAAAACTGCTAACCCTGTAGTTTAGATCTGTACAGACATGTTCTGAAATGTGATTCTTGTATTAGTTTGTCAGTTCATATTCTTGTCAATTCTTCTGGACGTGTTTAAAATGTGAACTTTCTATTATTAGTTCATACATTGCAAATCTAATCACAATCGCAATGTTTGTCAAAACTCTCGATTAGATTAGATATTTTTCCCAAGACGTTCAGCCCTACCTCAAACTGTTTTACAATTCTGCCCATTTTTTCTCCCTACAGTGGTGGTTGTAGCAGATTTGAGACCTTGCAGCCATACTTTGCCCACAAGGTCTCACACATGCACAAGGCCCTACATGAACTTGAGGGAAGGAGAATCATACCACCAACCTTCCACTTCCAGGTAATGGATAACTGATTATAACACATAAAATATTAAGATACTATGGTATGAATGTATATGTATAAAACATCAGTACAGTTATTGCTAGCCCTCACGCCAGTTCAAATGAAAGGCTGCAGTGGGATTATTAGATTTGGGTAATTTGCCTAATTTGATTCAATATTTAAAGAATGTAACAGTGCTATAAGACACTTGTTAACATATAACACAATGTGCTTGGACATATATTGACTTACAAATGTGCCCCTCCTGATAAAAACCTATTGGAAATGCATGACAGTGTACCCGGGCGGCACATATTTTGGGATAATAATACAACAATAAACATATGAAAAATTTCACACATAATTATAGTATATTTACCCAACTTAGAAGAAGAAGTAATAATAAAACATGAATAAAACCAAATAGATGACCTACCATTACTATAGACTGCTGCTGCACGTCCTCCTCTGCCTGCTTTGGTGCTGCTTGCTGAATGGGCGATGTGATCTGGTGGGATATTATACTGTATCAAATCCTTAGAGCAAAGTTACCGCCCAAATTGTGATTGTTCTTTCCATGGCAGGTAAATACGGGGAGCCCTTGAAACAAAGAGATGAGTCAAACATCAGACTATGGGTGTGTTCACAAATCCTCAACACCACCATCCCTCCAAGGAGGTGAATTTCCTATGGGATTCTGTGCGTTGTAATCAAGTGTGTTGTGGTTGATTTTTTTTATATACTTGATAAAATTATGTTTTGTCAAACTTGTTCTTTATGTAGTACATTGTATTTGTATTTTAGATTTATGTTGCAACATTTCATTGATGACTCATAAAACGGTAAGTAAGCAGATGTCATGGTGAAGTCATGGCCGTGTTAAGACGTGATGCGTGATAGAGAAGTCAGCCCAAAGGCGTGTAGGTGTGAGAGAGAAAGTGAGACAGGGAGAGTGACGCGCTTTATGTTTGTCTGCTCTCAGTGTTACCTGTTGTAGCTTTTCCGTGTTCCCTGCATGTTCTTGGCTTCTGCTGTATCAACGTAAGCAGTGATGATGTATGCATTGAGAATGTAGCACGAAGGTTACAGTTCATTACAACCTTTAGGCCTATCTGTCTGAGCTTGCGTACTTAAAATAGTCAAACTACTAAGTGTAAAAATAATGTAGACCTAGCCTATGGACTGTTGATTTCGATCCCTCTACTCAGCAATGAATTTGAGTCAGTCAAGGGTAGACAGTAATGAAATGTAAGACTATTTTACTTATATTTAAGTAAATTAGAAACTGTTATCCAGCACATTAAAGAAAAAAAGTTTCGCCTAGTTGACTTGTACAAGTGCCTAGTTGACTTGTACAAGTGCAGTAGTGAGCAAGTGTGGTTCAATACAATGATAATACCTGTGCCTTCTTCTACTTTAGATCTTTGTTTTTCTCAAAATAGTACAAGCTAATTCTCTGAAATTTACAGTGTAATTGTATTAACGTTGACACTGCTGAGGGTTTCCTTCCTTGTTGCCTGATCAGTTAGTTTGAATTTATCAGTCTGTCTTCCTTGCACTTTGAAATCAGCATTTAAAATCAAAACCTTAATAGAGGTGTTTGTCCTTGATCCTGGCACATCAGAGTTAAGCAAAAAAAATTGGTTCTGTGCCAATTGGATGTCGCTCTCATGACATTATTGAGAGTAGCATAGGCAAACAGATGCAGGGTGTGTCCCTTAAATTGCGCCAGAAATACAGGTCCGATCACTTTTTAAATGTACACATAACATACAAGGACCGCTGATTGAGCAAAAAGTGCATTAGCGTTACACTGCCCCCATGTGGTTATACAATGTGAGTGTTAAAGCGACTAGAACCTTATGTTTACAGAGAAATTGGGTGATACACGGTAGTATTGTGTTAATGGCACAGTCATACCAGTATTACTGTAATATGACTGAAGTAAAATTATTTCACTTATTTCCCCCACATATTTATGCATTTTTACAATTTCAGTTTCAATTCCAGTCTCTTTGAAGGTTTAAGATTATTGTTGTTATTGTATAATCGGTAATGCTATATGGCATCTGACTATCTTATAAAATTCAAGAATGAAAACACAATTTATTACTGTAATAAACACAGACTTACCAAATGAGGTGCAAAACGACGATTCACACTTCACAAGAATTATTATAGCAGAATTACAATGACACAAAGACACAATGACCTGATATTTTTCTTTAGACAAACAAATGGTGCTTAAACTATTCAAACCTGAATGCAGCTTCAATTGAAACTATTGGGAAGACAGACGGACACTTTTGTTTTGAACAAGATGTGTATGTACAATTTTACAATAATCAAAACCAGTATGCTTAAGAGTCAAACACATCATCACAAAATGAAAGTAAAAAAAAACATTATTGATAAATATAAAACAAATAAACTGTCATTATTTTTAAATGACATTGGCAACATCAAAATTGTCTAATTCCTACATTAAAAAAAGGCATGTCCATAACACTGTCAGATAAAACACATTTGAATTAATGGGTTGTAATATCTTCATCTTTGTCAGGACCTTTGTTCAGTATACTGGACTGTTGCGAATGCCACAACACAGCACCATGGTGAAGATCATCTCAAAAACCTAAACAGGAATAACAACATGTTTTAATTGAATATAGGCTGAAATACACTTAAATGTTCTCCGTAGTTACTGTCACTGATACTGACCATTATGACCGCAACCACCAGAGCCGCCAGACCAATCAAGTAGAGTTTCTCAGAAAACAGGTGGATGAGTTTGTGATGACAGCTCTGAAAGATGAGACACAGACAATAAAGGTAGAGGCCGCAAAGATGTGCCAGATTTGATGGATCCTGGTGCTGGTCTTCGTTACAAATGACAATATTTGCATGTTTTGCTTTCACTGTGAGGTGTTACTTTCACCTGACAGAGACCACAACATGATGAATAATTTAATCACAACAGTCTAAAGTGCAAAGATAAACATAGACAAAATCTGGGGAAAGAACCTGACTTTTTATTATAAGAAATTATGCACAAAGCTAATTCTATTTGAGCTTAATTTAAGCTTCCCCCTGTTAAATCTCTGTTGTCTGCAGTAAAGATGTTCCAGTGGTAGTAATGGCAATTGTACTAGCCTAGCAGTAGTAATTTAGCAGGACCATTAGTGAGTTAGAAAGCAAGAGGCAAATATAGTAATTCCTATTGCTTTTTAAAATACAATTTCAAGCATTTTGTTTCCAGTAATAAGTAAGAATACACGTATTTGCAGTACAGTAAAGAAAAGAAAAAGGGAATTGGTAAAAACAGCTGAGTCTATTACCTGCATAATAATAACATACTTTTTTCTGTCATTTTTAAAATACAAAATAATAAGGAATAGAATGTGTATACCTGAGATATTAGAAAGTCTGCTGTTGTCTTTGTAGGGCATAAGGTGTTAGCCACTTGTTTAAATAGAGGAGTGTCATCTCCTTTTCCACAGCAGTCAAGCTGAAAACAGCCAAACATTGAATACCACAGTGTTATTATGATGCATGCTTATGATGAGTGGGCCATAATATAATGTCCTTAACATACACACCGTTCTGTGGAAAACCTCCAGGACCTTGATGGCTGAGTCTTTGCTGGGAGTGCCGGACACATCGACTGCTTTGATATAGGCTGAGTCGTAAAAGTTGATGAGTTCTTTGGAGATCTGCAAAAATATATAGTGTGACTGTAGTGATCAAACCATTTTTATAGGAACATAAATATATACTGTTGCGCCGTGTCCTTACTGTGTCTCGGTTCATGAAACCCCAAATAGCAGCAGCCACCTCACAGGCAAACAGGATCACCAAGAAGAAGAAGAACTAGACAGAAACAAGCCATTAGCTACAGAAAATAAAGAAAAATGTGCTGTGTAATAAGATAAGAAAATGTGTGTCTGTGCAAAAATATGATAACTATTACTATATAAATAACTATTTTGTGACTCCACAAGACTGCACTGCTGTCTGACCTCTGTTTGTCATGCTCATGTACTTGATCAAAAATAATGTTTCTTTAATCAAATTCATATTATTATTTAAAAATGGACGCTACCAGTCAAAAAGTTTGGACACGCTTTTTCATTTATTTTTCTTCTTTATTTACTGATTGACACTGTAGATTTTCTCTGAAGAAACAAAACTATGAATGAACACATATGGAATGTAGCAAACAAAATTAAACTCAAAATAAGTAAAAACATATATATTTATATACGCACACACACATATAAATTGTAAACATAATGACAAAAAAAAACATTGAATGAGAGGTTGTGTCCAGCTTTTGACTGGTATGGTATATGAAATAAAAATACTTATACTGCACTATCTTTCTTCCTACAGCACTATGGTTTGAGAGAAGACTTACCGTTCCCAGCAGGCATTGTGATTCCTGAATGGCTCCATAGCATCCAAGGAATCCCACCAGCATCATGATTGCCCCGACTGCTATCAGTATGTACACACCTGCAATAAAACACATGAGAAATAGGTTTTATATTCTCTCTTAGCCACTAGAGGGCAGCATGTCCAGCTCAGACTCCCCTTTCTTCCCCATTGATCTGTAGGCTACATTGTTTGATAATGGGCTTCCTGGATGTTCCTCTTGACTTGGCTGTTGGATGACATGATGGTATTGACATCCTGCAGATAAATCCGGTTTGAGAGAGCGAGGCAGCTCCAGTCCAGGAAGTGTCTGCCTGACCCCTCAATACCACGGTGACCTCTGACCTTGAGCTATAGCCCTATCAGGAAACTGTAGTACGTTTTCACTTATTATTCCGTTAAATAAAAGACAATTACTTTTTAAAGAATGTTTGGAAGAACATATAAACTATATGGTTGGTTTAGGAAAGCAGAGATAAACACTGCGCTAACCTATGTTCAACTGAAAGTATAGCTACTCCTAGAACTAAAAGTACCATAGTAAATATTGTAACTTGATTAAGTAAGTTTCTATTAACCACTCATTTCAGCTACAGCTGATTTTTTTTTTATCCTTTTCCTGTTCACTCTCTATGACTTAAAGATGTATTTTATTGTGTGGCAGTGCACCAAAGTAATGCACAAAAAGCTCTTACATTAACAGGTGTAATAGTAATATGCCAGCTCCATGCATTAGAGGTTTCAATCTAAATGATGTCATGACAGGTCGAGAGTCCTGAATTATTTATACATATTAATTATCAACCAGCTCAAATAAAGTGCATGAGTGGACTTGCACTTAATCCGCATGACTAGTTTTCCACATCAGCACAGAAAGGCCAAAAAGGGAGTAATTTTAGCACTGTGGCATGGGGGCTTTTTCTATTTCTTTTCTACTCTTACTCACACGTGAACAAAACACAGCAAATACCTAATGCAGGACAGCATAGACAGACAGCGCTGGTAAGAAGCCCTGACTGGAAGAGGCCCTATGACAACCCAGCCTGTATTTTGTCTGTCATGCAATGCCTTCAACGTTTGCTCTCTCCCTTTTCTACTCTCTTTTATTCACCCTGAGTGGATTTTTGTGTTGTTGAACCAAGAAGAGCTTATACCAGGGCCAGTAACCCGGCAATGTGGCCAAAGCAGACATTATTTCTGCTGGCTTGCATTACTATGACAACACCTGCAAGGTCTTAGGGCTATTGAGGCCTGAAAGGAGACCATTTTGTACCACCAGAGAAGTCCGTTTATTTTCTATCTCGCCATGTAATCTCCACACAGAAAGCGGAGGGGGTTCAGAATCTAAGACATTCTTGTTTTTCTTAATTTAAAAAAAAGGCAAAAAAGTTTACCATATAATTTTAAACAGACAAAATGACTTTAGGGGAACTGGCAAGTGAAAAGACAGCTGTGAACAAATAATGTGTTTTAGTGGCCAAAATTTAAACTTGAAACATGAAATTATAGTCTATGGGCAAATGCTTCACCCATTGACTCACTGAGCAAAATCACATCTCACAACAACATTCCCTTGCATAAAAAAAAATGCTAGATTTTACAACCAGCTCCAACCAATGTTGGTGAAGACATAACCTCTGTCACACACACAATTTTAAAATGCAGCTTGTTATGGTTTTGAAATATTAAGAAGCATTATGCAAATTACAAATTACAAATTTCCATTAGTCATTTTATGCAAAATGTCTGATATATTGTTAACACAGGGTCCTTGTGGCAAGTTGCATTGTATATACAGTAACTGTCAAACATCTGCACAGCCACACTAACCACACCAACTGGCAACTGCCACGAATAATAATTTCAGGCCTAAAGAGCAGAATTTCCTTCCATACATAAGTACCACTTTCACAAGCCAGCATGCTAAAAACATCCACTCCAAACTCTAATTTGGAGGATAATGTGCACATGTACGTAGCGCTAACATACGCCCCTGCATAATTCAAATAACCTTGTACAACGTTTTTAAAAAAATAGACTCTCCTTGATCTCACTTGGGTGGGCCTCTCTTTCTGACTTTAAAATCCAGAGTACAGCCTTTACTCTATAAAAAGCCCTGGTCCACATATGCTCCTTGTACTTAGCCTGGGGTAAGTATGGGAGAGAGGCAGAGTCCCGATGTAAATTAATGGGCTTAGTTAACATGGCTGCCGCAGCGGGCCTGGATGATGAAACGGTTCAGTGTTACTATATATGCACGTTAGGTTGTACAGGTCAGTTAAAGGTTCATGTTTTTTGCATCATACATTATTATAATCTAGTATATATACAAATACAAAGCCATACTAATATGGGCTATAGAGCATTTTACCCTACAGTTTATTTTTTCTACGATACTTTTAACCTTCATATATTATATTTTTATTGTTATATGGTTGTACCAAATTGTGAAACGTGTTCACTGACAATGGCAATTAAATTTTCTAATTCTGTGTAATTAAAAACCTAAATAGTAAGTCTAATCCAATCACAAGTTCTTGCCCTTAAAACTTGGGACATGAGTAAAATGTACTAAAGCTAAAGCTAGCTGAATTTCAACACATTTCAGTAAGATTACAGGGTATAAGAAGACCTTATAGGATAGGTTCTATTTAAGTGCTGTTGTAGCTGTTGAGTACAATTTGGATTGTATTTATGATCCTTTGTTGTTATAATGGACTATTTCCTTTCCTTGAATGGTAAAATATTTTAATTGCAGCATCTGCTATGTTGATTATTTATGAGCAAAATGTAATTTATGAGTTTTACCTGATAAGTCCTGAGGATTATTGGCCAGTCTTTTTTGTTGTTGTTGTTGATGGCCTATTATGAACAAATTACAATTTAACTAACTGCATTTTTTTTTTGTTATTTTTCAACACACGTTTTGACTTTCTATAACATTCACGTATTTTTGTGTCATATTGCTTTCCTCTCCCCACATAGACCATGCTTCAACATCTGTCGAACCATCTGGCAGAGTGCAAAGTGGAGAGGCTGGGAGTTTTTAAGCCTTAGCTGTTAAAATATTCAGATCAAAATGTCCGTATGCGCCTGTGGGTGAGAGTGCATCACCTGTGCGCCGGCCCAATGACGGCCCAGATAAGTCAAACTGATGTAACCTAGAGTTGAGTTTCTATATGTGGATTTACGTAGGTCCTGTTTCCTGGATGTATTTGTAGGGGGGTCACTCTGCCCCTCTTTCTATTTCAGCTACTCTCACATGGTTTCTCACATGGGGCTAGTCGACCGTGAAGGGTAGAGACTTTGGTTACCACCGAGAATCCTGTCATGTGTAGAATAAAATATGTAGACGGTAAGAATGGGAAGAAAAGGAGAGTTTTGTGGACCAACAAAAAAGGGGAGGACCAGGCTTCTCTCACAGGAACTTATGAATGCTAGTACAGGAGAAGGCCAAGGAAGACGTTGCGGCCAAAAATACCTTTTACTGAATTAGCTACGGATATGACTCATGTTTAACATTTGTGTCACATTGTTAGGATGTGACTTAAGAGGGCTTTATGTAGGTGAATTACATATTTCCAACTTAGTCGTTTCTCATATATATTCTGAAAATCTATATGCTGTTTCTTTTCATAATAACTATAAATATCACAGACAGCTAGAAAACTAAACATAGTGCCCCTTAAATCTGGCCGTTTTCCCTCAGATAATTGTTAGTAATACAAGGGCCATGACACTTTACTTCCATTTCAAGCCCTTACCATATCTGTTTTTGTTTCAGACCTAGTGATTGTAGTGTGTACTCACTTATATAGAAGGTTCCTGGTGCCTGCTGCCCTTCAAATTGAAGAATAAGAAGATTGCTGGTTTGGCTGTCATGGCGCAACCACAGTGCCACTCCTAGGATCACACCTCCTGCAAGCTGCGGGACAAAAATATCTTTGTTGTTTGCTTACTTTGAAATACAGAACATGTCAATATTATATAATTATATGTTATAGTCCATCAAGGTTTTCAGATGCCAGCTGTAGGGCCATATTGCCAAACATTCTTCAGAGATGCGTGAGAGGATATCCTGACACCAAATTGACCCGTGACCTCAGGGCCTTCAGAAATGAATAAAAAAAAACAAACAACTATACAGACCATTACCAAATCCTAATTTGATTCAGTATACCGGTGATATGCAACAAGAAACATATCATATATCAAGTGAGCATGCATATTCCAAACTAGTGAGATGCTTATGTCTAGATATGCACATTTGTCGGCACAACCTTTAGTCCATTGTTCTCCAAGCAACAGGAAGCCAAATCCTCGACATGAAAAATGACAAACCAAGGAAGAGAGTTCTCAGAGTTTGCCGATGACAGGCAACAACAGGAGAGGAAACACTCCATCAAAAATGGCGTGTCCAGGATATGCCAATGTGATGTTTATCAAAAAAAGACTCAAAAGAAACCACAAAGAAGTGGTCAATTTTGCCAGTAGAAATGGACTTGTGAAGCGTCTCTGATGTAACACTACTGACTGGAAATAATTGTCCACAGAGGAAGAGGATGGGCTTGGAGGGCAAATGCAAACAAATTATATTTTTAGCAGAAATTTGAAGCTGGTAAAAGCTGGTACTGTTGACCCAGTTCAAACAATGGAAGGGAAGGATATCTCCACCCAGTGAAACATCAACAACTTCGTCTAAGTTATATGAACAGCTAATTTGAAGAAGCCAGCCACCATGTAATGAACACCCAATTAAGTATTTTTAATTTGTTTTGTTATTTTTTTGTTCAAGTTCAAGTTTTATTTAACTCAAGAAAAAGTTACATAAAAGTGACCGTAAGTCGAGTAGTCTCCATGTGTTTTCCTGAACAACAGGGTCGTTGTAATAGTATATGTAAAGAAAGAAGGTCTTAGAGTTAGGGTTTGCAATAGCGCATTGCAATAGAATGTGTATTGTTAGTTAAGCAAGTACAGCATTCTAAAAACATCCATGCAAGGGAAAAAAAATACTCACCCAAAATATAAAATTAAGGAAGAACAGCATGTATTTAATGCACAAGGTGCAGCCTGCCACAGCCATCTTGGAGTTTGTTTAGCTCGTCTCTCTGACCAAACAGTCTGACCAAGCCCAGTGTGTGAGGCAGACAGAAGAGTATCCAAGGAGCAGCAGCAATGTGTACCCTCCTGGAGCTGCTGACTCCTCCTAAACCAGAGCTGGAGCGTGGGACAAGACCTGCCCAGGAAGCTCAAGGGGAGGACCACTTGAAGGCCCATCTGGAAGACCGCATGTATGCATTTATACCACCTTCACATTATTTTAATGACATTAAAATACTGTCATCACCATGAGGAGTTTTGCTCATGGTGATAACAGAGAGAAACAAACATAAGTTAATAGGATAAAAAAGGAAGTCTATCTTTAACAGCCACTGCCATATTTCAAAGGACAACAAAAACATTTAACATTATACAGACTCTTTACCTAGAGCATCATGCGTTTTTAAAATTGCATTAATGTACTAAAAAAAATCAAACTTTTTAATAAGTTGGCAGTGACCGCCTGCGCCCTGTGCTGAAGAAGATTGATGTGGAAAGTTAATTTTGCACTTTTAGCACAACACAGTAACCGTTTGTTACTAATGTTATACAACTATGCTCCATTAAGGAGAGACACTGAATGTACGTACTAATATAACTTATCCTTGTGACCACAAACTATGGCAGCCACCTAAAATGGCCAACTATAAAAGTCGTGCAGGCATATAGGCCAGTGCAAAATGTTTGACTTTCTGGGCGGACCTATCACCACCTTCTGCGGACTCCAGTGAGTGAGAGGGATAGCATATATTGTGCACCAATGACAATTCAAGCAGCCTCAATTGGCTGGTGCTTGACAGCGTGTTTAAACAATTGCAGCTCTCTTCATACTGGGCATGCTCCATCTGATCAGAGGGGCATCTCGTGTGAACAACAGGCAGTTGGGGCGTTTTTGGAGACCTGCCACCGTCTCATTCCACATTTTGTTTAAAACACCAACGTTTGTTTGTTTTTTCCCTCGTGCATGCATAGGCATATTAAATGTTGTCCTTCATGCACAGCATAGATGAAAGGCGTTCCTCGGAAGTCTGAGCGGGAGCGACACAAAGACCTGCGGCGCGTCGTGCGGCAGCTGCTCGGGGAGAGGGAGGCGAGCTCAGCCTGGAGCCGCTCAGAGCTGTTGCCGTTGAGGCGCTGTCCTCAGCACCACCGCATTCACCTTGCTTTGAAAGTCATTAAGCAGTTTACGGAGCTCGGATTATTCGGGACTCCGATGAGCCGGATTTATTCTGCATATGAGGGACAATTCGCCAGTGTTTGTCCTTTTTTCTCGACATCTTGGATTTAACGATGATGTGACGTCCATTTCTAATGTGATGCCATTGGCTGTATTCATTTTGGGGTCTTGATTGTGTAGCCGTGCGCCCAGAGAGGCGCGGTGAATGGCAGGTGTTTAAAGGGAATGTAGCCTGGTGCGCGTCCAGCAGCGATCATTTGTTTCACAGTGGGAACAAACCACAGGTAGCGTACCCTGTTTTTTTATGTAATAGTTTCTCCAGTTTCCCTGCTGTGGTCCTTGCTACTCTGATATAAAGAAAACTTATAGGAGACATGCCTAGGGGACGAGATGGGCCTGAGCGACGACAAGGATCGCATTGTGATTAACGTGGGAGGGATCAGACATCAGACATACCGCAGCACTTTGCGCACTCTACCTGGCACCCGGTTATCCTGGCTCGCCGAACCTGATGCTCCCAATCATTTTGACTATGACGCCAAGATTGAGGAGTTTTTCTTTGACCGCCACCCGGGCGTGTTTGCGCACATCCTCAACTACTACAGGACAGGTAAACTGCACTGCCCCGCGGATGTGTGCGGCCCCCTGTATGAGGAAGAGCTGGCCTTTTGGGGCATTGATGAGACAGACGTGGAGCCGTGCTGCTGGATGACCTATAGGCAGCACCGGGAAGCAGAGGAGGCCCTTGATAGTTTCGGCGGGGGAGGACTGTTAGACCTGGCGAGTGACGACCCGGAGCCAGAGGTAGATCATGCTGAGGATGATGATGAGATGACAAGGAGGCTGGCGCAGGGGGACCACACGGACGTCCGGACTGGGAGTCTGTGGAGTAGGTGGCAAAAACGTGTTTGGGCTCTGTTTGAGGATCCCTACTCCTCCAAATATGCAAGGGTGAGTTGTGCGCTTAGGCCAATTTGAGCTTAAGCACTGTATACAATTCAACTAAACTATACGCAGTTTTAAAAATGGGTTGCCATATTTGGTGTTATCTAGAGACAGCGTGGTTGGCTTTAGATAGCCTAGTGAAGCTCCTAATAAGAACACATCATAACAAAGTCCATCTTTTGTGTAGTGACTGACAATTGATATGGCAGATGTCTGTCAGCTGTTTCTCCTGTGTGCATTGCAGACAACACAATAGTAAACATACAGTGGAAGCAACCTTAATCAGTGAAAAGGAATTAGGTTTCTTTGGCATTAGGCATGTGAAGCATCAGTCATTTTTGTTATTCACATTATAGTTCATCCGATCCATTGCTATTGCCAGCACTAAAACACACTACTCCAAAATCACTTTCCTTTTTTGTTACTTTTAAATGGTGCATTAAGTTGTAAATGTGTCTGCTTCCTTTGTTTCGGAGACAAGGATTGATGGATGTGGGAGGTTTTCATGACCTTGAAATTGCTTTCTCTGGGGTCTCCAGTCCACTGCATGGACCGTATAGACACTATAGAAAGGAAAGTGATAGGGGGTGGGTGAGGGGGAGGTGGGAAATGGAGGTGGACTCAACCAAGACCTCATCTGTCTAAATAATTCCAATGCAAATCACCATTCTCCATTTTTACTCCATCTCCTGCAAGATTGGAACCACCCCACAGGTTTTGTATTGATGTTTCCAGGGCAATGGGAGGGTTTAGTTAAATGGGGCATGCAAGAGGGAAGGCAGTCCTTGGCACTACCGCTGAAGCTAAACAGGTATATGTGAGAGGTGTCCTTTTTGGTCTTGTTGTGGGAAAGTTTCCACTTGGATGCACTCTATAATGAGGTTAATCTGACCAATATATAGGATCAAAGTGCTCCATGCGGCCTAACCAATGTTATTAGTTGTATGGTTGCATTTACATTTACTGATTAAATGTAAAATTTTAAAAGAACAATATAAAACCATGACAGGGAATAGACTGACACTGCTCCACTAAGACTGGCATGAAGATTAATTAGAAGTGAGCATCTGAGTTAATTACTGACTCTATTCACAGTGGATACATCAGTGGAAAAACAGGAGGGCGCTGGGGGTAAAGAGTCATCTAAATTCCTTACTTTTTAATGCTAGGGTCACAACAACAGCAATTCCTCCCTCCTAGTCTTCAAATATTTTGGGTCTCCAGTGTGACAATAGGTTTTATGCTAGATGCCCTTCCAGAAGCCCCCTATAAAGAGAAGATGTTACACAAGGTTGTAACATCTTGTGACTAGATTGGCATCACCCACCTTATTGAAATCAAAGGTATACATTACATTTCCAATCAGTCTTTGTCATATTGGCCTAGTTATGCACTGTTTTAGCAGCATAGTGGGTTGCCAAAACAATAACATTACATAATACAAAAAAACACTGGCAAAATTGAATGACATAATACTGCAGTTATTCAGTGTGAGCACAAAATGTAAAGTGAGTTTTTCCATCTGTGAAAAATCACTTTGATTTCCCTTTAATTATTATGGGCTGTGTCCCTGTTGATGAGTGGACAAACAGAGATGGGAAGCAGATGTTCCTAAGCCCTCTGTGATTTCCTCGGCACAATGCGATGAATTGTCAGTGATGAGATGTTATGAGCCTGTTTTCCATCTTACTGACACAGACCTGAGCATGTCGTCTTTTCTCTGAGGAGAAGTCTCTCCTGCCCAGACATGCCTGTACCTCCAACTCCCACCTCATGTTGCCACTCATTAGTGCTTCTAGCTACTCAACAAGGAGCACTGTGCAGCATCACTTACCCCATAAAGACATCTTCATGCATGAGCACACTGATATTGATCCAACTTTTGTGATTCATAGGATGATTAAGTTGCTCTCTGCTCTGTCTGTCTATTCCTCTGTCTGTGCTACTGACCCATTGAAGAACCATTGTTTTTTTCACATAAAATACTATGGCTTAATCCATCATGTAAACTACCATGATCATAGCGCAATCACTGACTGTGATAGCACGCTGGATCTGTTACATGTTGCACACAACAGAAATATCATCGCTTAATGTGATGAAATAGGATCATGTAATCAATACATAATGAGAGCTATAGTAATATAGGAGAAATATAGGTTTCAGAGAGAGATTGAGCTTGATTCAATTCCCATGAGCTGATCATCTAGACACTGTGACCTTGTACAGGAAAGACCTATAGTAGTGATCATGCTGAAGGGAAGAGCCTTGGCTAATTTTAGTCATGGGGGTGGACACAAATGTTCAATCTGGTGCATGGAGCTCACCTTTAGAAATGCCATGACCTTGAGATAGAGCAGAGGGAAGAAAAAACAGGTACGGCGAGTCTGCATTGATTAGGCCCATTTTTAATAACACTTTTGAATTAAGAGTGGGAGGGAAGTCTGTAAGCAGTGAATCCATCATATGGTGGATTCACTGGCTTTTCTGTGTGTGATGTGACATCTGTCTAAAAGTTATGATGTGAAACTAAGATGGAGGACAGAGAAAAATCTCTATCGTAGAATTGACTGCCTAGTGTCAATATTCAGGCAAAGTTTTTTTTTTTTGGCAAGTTTATATTTCATATCTCACTCATTTCTTCTCAACAAAACATAAAATTAGCATTAGTTATCAGGAGTCTCTTGCACTTATGTTTTTCTCATTTAGGTAGTGTAGTACTTGGGTACAAATGGTATATTTTCTGTGCTTAGCCTACTGCTACTTTTAGTGCCAGTGCTTTCTCAGTCTAAAATATTGAATTGCATTGTTCCTTGCTAAAAATGGTGTGATTACATTCTGTATGTTCTTGTTCTCCTTCTCCTCCCTGACCTCCCCTCTTCTTTTGTCACCTTCCTTTTGTTTTTCACTCTGCTATTTTCCTGCTCAGTGGATCGCTCTGGCCTCGCTTTTCTTCATCCTGGTCTCCATCACCACCTTCTGCCTGGAGACCCACGAAGCCTTCAACCCCATCATCAACCGCACAGAGTTGGATGTGGTGGACAACATCACAGTGGAGCGCATCTACCAAGAAACCGAGACTGCCGCCTACCTCACTTATATTGAAGGCGTGTGTGTGATTTGGTTCACTTTTGAATTTCTCATGAGAATAACTTTTTGCCCCAATAAACTAGACTTCATAAGAAATGCCCTAAACATCATCGACTTTGTGGCCATCCTTCCTTTCTACCTGGAGGTGGGGCTAAGTGGCCTCTCCTCAAAAGCAGCTAAGGACGTGCTTGGTTTCCTTAGAGTGGTGCGTTTTGTCCGAATTCTCCGTATCTTCAAGCTAACACGACACTTTGTAGGACTCCGGGTTTTGGGACACACGTTGCGAGCCAGTACCAATGAGTTTCTGCTTCTCATCATCTTCTTGGCACTCGGAGTACTCATTTTTGCAACTATGATTTATTACGCTGAACGTATAGGAGCCAACCCCAATGACCCAAGAGCCAGCGAACACACACACTTCAAGAACATCCCCATTGGATTCTGGTGGGCTGTGGTGACCATGACGACCCTCGGCTATGGAGACATGTACCCTCAGACAACTTCGGGGATGCTGGTTGGAGCCCTGTGTGCCCTGGCTGGTGTGCTGACCATCGCAATGCCTGTCCCAGTGATTGTCAACAACTTTGGAATGTATTACTCCCTGGCCATGGCGAAACAGAAACTACCAAAGAAAAACAAGAGGCATATACCACGACCACCGCATCTCGGCTCTCCTAACTACTGCAAGACTAGCATCAGCTCGCAACATCCCAGCCCTGTGGTCGTCCATGATGATGTTTTTGAGATCAAATTTCAAGGTAAGACCAAGTACATTTTGGAAAGGTCTGCCTAGATTTTAATTAAATGGAATTATTTTACTAACATTTTGTGCCAGCCTGTGCCAGTCATAAGCCAAGGTAAGAGACAACTTAAAACCTATCACACATAATACGTGCAAATCACTGTGCATAAGGGGCCAGATGATTCAGTATGGCACTGGCAACCAAAAAAAAGAAAAGCTCAAAAGAAAGAACAGGCAATGAGGCCTTATAATTAAAGTCGAACTAAACACAAAATCAACTTTTTTTTGCTACTAAACTCTGTACATGGTGCTTTAATAGCATTATCTACTGTTAGTCATTTTTGCAATTTTAGTTCTAAGTAAATTTGCAGCTTTCTGGTCAAAAACATCTAAATCTAAGTTTGTTCTGTCTTCAGCAGCCACTGCCATTTCAAGTACCTGGTGCCATCACGCACAACTTCCCTGATTACTTCCTTGTTTCTGATTACAAAGGAATGGATGCAGGGGCAGAGTTTGAAATTTGGATACCTGTTAGACCAATCACATTGTTCCTTATACCCCCAGACCACGCCCCTCCGCCCCCCTCACTCTCTTCTTTAGTCCACAGGCATTTTCCAGTTTAGCAGCTCTATTTGAAATGTGGTTGTGGGCAGTTTAGGTGTTTAGTCCCACTTTATGGACAATATTAGAAAATTACATAATATTACATAATCAATGAATGTATCAAATGAAAGGCACAATAGTGACTGTCTAAAATATTTTTGCTTTGTGTTGTGTGTTCCTAATTATGCATTTGACTAGGGGAAAAAATCAAACACTTATCATTATACAATGTATTGCGGAAGCTGTTTCTTTGATTTACCAAACCAATCATCTTTTCTGGGAGCAATCAATAAAATTAGCACTGTAATACATATTTAAGTTGGGAAAAGAGAAAGAGGGCTCCAGACAAACAATGAGCTATTGTACTATTGATTTTGCATTTCTTAACACTTTGATTCACTCCTCTCCTCTGATCTGCGATCACATAGCAGTGACGTTGATAATGGAGTCACTTCATTTGTACTGTAGCCTTAGTATCATTACAAGAAAATATCAGTAGAAAATTATATTTCTCTGAGCCTTACATGATTCTAATACCATGAGATATTAGTTTGGTTTTCAGTGATGTGTCAGTGATGCAGAAAGAATACTTGTTTGCCAAAGGGTTGGTGGTGAGCAGGAATCATGGATGGATGCTTGATCCATATTGTTTACTGTGGCAGCCTGCAAAAGGAAGACCATCCATGATTAAAACAAAAAATACTTCAGTGACCCACTTATACCTGATATACCTAATGAATATATTACATTTTACTTTGAATGGATCTACTGTACAGTATACTAACTTATCTTTGAACACAGTATAAACAATAATATTTCTGTCTGAGTTATTCCCATCTGCAAATGTCAGTTTTAAAGGCTTTTGTGAAAACTTTGTTTGATGTGCTTTATTTCTAGACTCAAAGTTAAACGGCGAGGCAGCTAACGCGGCTCTGGCGAATGAAGACTGTCCTCACATAGATCAGGCCATTTCTCCTGAAGAAATCTTCAGCCCCAGCGAAAGAGAGCGTCCCTGTTTCCTGGTCACTACTGCAGAGCGCCCCAACCACACGGGGGGCAGAGTGCGCAGGGGTACGTACAGCAACAGCCAATCACAGGCCGCTGTAAGACACTGACACCTAACAGGCTAGACAGGCTGCTTTCTACCCGTTTTTCTGACTACATACAAATTAATTAAAGCGAGACACTACAGGCTAAACGTTGTATTTCATTAATATTTCAGCTCAGTTAGTATTTAAATGTGCATATTAAAATTAGAAAATGTTCTAATTTTACATTAAGGTATTTAATTTACTTAATACTACAACTTGTGTGTAGAGATTCTAAATATTAAATTCATAGATTATTTTTTGATCAAAAAGTTGATCAGTTTATTAACAATAGCACTGACAGATTTTATCCAAAGAGAGAATACAGTACAGCATATTAAAACATATGATATGGTTTAAGAATGTGGTATTCTGTGGTTTCTTAATAATAGTCCTAACAGCACCCATAAAATGCTATACTTTACTTTGTAAAATTATTATCCATACTGTATGGCATAACAGAAGTTAATTTCATTCAAGATTAAGATACATTTAGGAATAAAGAATAATAAGATCCTGTAGTGTTGCGCTTTAAAACACACACACAAAAAACTCTTTATATTGAGCTTCATTCAGCTGCTGATTGTAAATAATCCACTTAACTTGTTAAGGCCAAGCACAATCACTATGTCAATAAGGTTCACATTGACACAGTCTATTTTTTGATACCATGCATAATGTATACACCTATTTATTTACCAGTAAGAAAGCTATTTTCGATTTATAAAGAAGAAATAGAGAATGTGTTGTCTTACATGCCTAAGAGTATTTATGTGCTATGCGTGTAACTTGTATGTATATGTGTTTTATTGATTGACTTTTACCATCTGAAATCTTGGGAGTACATTGACCATATGGTGCATGAGATGTCTTGCTAAAGGGTGCTATGAGTATGGTGATGGAGTACAACACAAACAGAAAAAGGCCAATATTTTATATAAAAAAAAAATATATATATATATATATATGA
>JACM01008498.1:0-23212 GCA_000787095.1 Periophthalmodon schlosseri | reverse complement strand
CTGTAGGGGCTCGGGCCTAATGATATATAAATACATACGGTACATGTTCAAAGAGGAGTTAGGAAATATTAACTTATTTAGTCTCCAGTAACTCCTCAATAACTTGTTTTATACATTCATGCATGGTATTCTTGGATTAGTTTTGTGTTGAGGTTTTAGTGTTGTCATATATATTTGGGTTTTACCTTTATAACGTGTTTCTTCTCCTGGTGCTGATGCTGCAGTGACAGAGCGGTGTCAGTGTGCTCTGTGAGGATTTCTGAGGATCTCTGAGGATCAGGCTGGATTACTACAGCAGCACCGGTTCCTCTCGTCCGAGTCCGGAGACAAACGCCCAAGGGGTCACATGTGTTAAAGTGCCTATGACAAGTTATACTACTCATTTTACTAAAACACACTTAAGATCATCATATTTTGCTTTGGTTTTTTTTTTAATTCCCAGTTTGGGAACTTTTTAGATTTCAAATTTTACTCCCTGGTTGGAAATCATGACATCACACTGGGGAATTCGATAGTTGTTACCTAGTAACCTTGCTGTACAGTTGGCCAAAACTCCTCAAATGTACACAGAGATGTACATATTTTAGACTTTTCTTTGCAAATTGCTTCTTTTAGCTCATCAAATTAAGTCAAAATGAGAGAATTATCAAAAGCTGCCATACGCACTTTAAAGGGACCATATTACACTATTTTCTGATTTATGTTATAATGTTTTTTCCTCATCACAAACAGACCTGGAGTTGTGTTTTGTTTCATTCACACATGTTTAACACACAAACCCTGCATATTTAGGCTGAGTTCTTCCCTCAAACAGAAAACAATCTCTACTGAACTAAAGATAAAAGGAGCTGTTAACTTGAAAACTACTACTACATGACATCACAAGGTGGAACAGAGTATTTTGGGCTTTGGAGATAAAGACAGACTGATAATAAATGGTTACTCAAACATGTGTGAATGAAACAAAATACATCTCCAGGTATGTTTTTGAGGAGGTAACAACATTATAACATGGCTCAAAGCTCACAAGAGTCAATTTTGTGTAATAAAGGACCTTTAAACCTCATTGCCCCCTACTGCTCTGTGTGTGCAACACGTACTCTATTACTGAAACATTCACTTTTCTGATGAAGGGCCCTATTCATTTCTTTGTAGGAATGTGGTAAGTAAAGGGAGAAATAAGCACAGCACTGAATATTACTGTATATTAGTACATAGAATGCTCCATTAGATGCGTTTGAGTATTTTACTCAAGTAATTTACCACCTCAGACCAGCACTCACATTTTGGACAAAAAGGTTGTGGGTTCAACTCCCGGGCGACGCAGGTGAAATCCGATCTCCTGAATGCACATTTCCATGGCAGAGTTTTCCTGTTTGGTTCTGCTCTCCAGGACTCGCTGACCCGCTGTGTCGCTGTGTCCCGACGTGGATAAAGAATATTTCCTGTTCGGACATTGGGACATGTGACCACTGTCGCCATGGAGACGCTCAGAGCTGCTCTTTAAAAACTCCACAATGGCTCCAACAACACCACTGCGCACCACACAGGTACGTACTACTTTCACGATCTGTTCTATATGTTTATACCGTATTTTCTGGAGTATAAGTCGCCCCAGCCAAAAAATGCATAATAATGAAGAAAAAAACATATATTTCACATATAAATCATATCTGAGTATAAGTCGCACCCCTGGCCAAATTATGAAAAAAAGTGCAACTTATAGTCTGGAAAATACGGTGTTTGTATAATTTTAATAGCTACAGATGACTGCATTCGGTAAAATGAAGTAATGTTGGACTTAAAGACAATGCAGCCCCAGTTCCTCCTCTGTGCATGTGTCTAAACTAGAAAAATCAGATACGAATCAATACTAAAATTAGTATCAAAACCAGATACTCATTTGAGTTGGTATCGATACAAAAAAGTCACATTCACAGAAATGAACCTTTCCTGAATGGCTTTAGAATGATCTTGAGCTGTATCAGAACAATCAGTACACGCCTATGAACCACTATGGAACCTACTGGACGACTGAGGGATTACACAGATATAAGGACACAAGGGAATATAAAAGAAAGTACTACCATTTAATGTGGAAAATCACATTCTATTGTCTAAAGAAAGAAGGTTTTTATTATCATCATAGTATCGGAATCAGTATTAAGTATTAAGTCTATTCCTTATTATCAAAATCAAGTTTGAAAAAATTTTAGTATCGCGACAACACTAGTCTGTATTAAACCAGTGCTGAAAAAAGTGTGAAAACCCTTTCCCTGGAATGTTCCATAGTATGTTTTAAAGCACAAATATCTTACATTTATTCCATCACAGGTGTGTTTATTTATGGTGAAGTGTCTTGCTCAGGGACACAGCAGTAAGCATTTGTATGACTATTTCAGTGCTGAACGTTCTGGTTGGCTTTACAAACTGAATGATATTAACACAAATTTGGACTGTCCCAATGACGACATACAGATGATAGTTTTGCTATTCATCAGAAATGTGCTGAGATTCAAGTATTGCACAAAGTGTTAATGGGTTTTGTAAAATTAAACAAAAACAGTACAAAATATCTTTTATATTGTTATTTAGAAGATTATGAGATTATGATAAGATTATTTTGTGTAACTGTGATATTAACCACCTTTAATCGGGGCCCAATAATGTAAACTATTTTGCGCGGTGCTTACTTGAAATGATGTTACCATTTCAAAAATCCAAATGAAACCATGTCACACTGATTCATTTTAAACTTCGTAACTCCCCAAAATTCTTAAATTCTGGTTTGATTTTCTCATGGACACTCCCCCTCTGTCCTGGGGCAAGATTGACTAGTGGCCACTCCAGGTACTGCAGCTCCCAGGAGCTTGAACCCAGAAAGAATTCTCCCGTAGAGCACAATGCAGTGATGTGAATTCAAACTGCCCGTGTTCTGACAGTGCATCCACAGCTTTTGTATGGATTCTTCTCTATTTTCACAACATGAACATGATTTAGTCCAGCCCCACTCTGAGCCCGCGCTAGCTCCACTTTAGCAGCTATCGCTCTGATTCTGATGCCACATGGGTGGGAGTTGCTAGCTCATATTGAGGAAGTAATGCAGAAGAGAAAATAATTTTTGGGCCCATGTGCCAATGAGCACAGACCATTGAAAACATAAATTGTATAAAGAAGTGGACTAAGGGAGTGTGACGTCACATAGCGTTCGTCAAATGTTATATTTATAGTTATACGGGCCAATTTAGAGCCAAGTTCCATATTAGGAATTCCGACGGAAGGTATAATAGCAACCAAAGAGCCAATCTGGAGCGAGGCTGTTGAAGGTGATGTCCTTTCCCGCCCGCACCGCTGGTTTAGCAGGGAACGGGTGTTTAGCAACGCTGTCAATCAAACCTGTTGCTAACACTTACAGGAGCAACCTTGTGGCAAGAAGGCGCCTGATTTGTCTCTTATTAACGTTCATATCTTGAGTTATGGACAAAATAGCAAAATAAAAACACCAGAATCATGTAGAGCGGGTTAATACGAACATTTCAAGACCAAAATGACGAGTCTGACAGCAGCAGATACAGAGAGAGGGGTGATAGTTTGTCAATACAAAGTGAACTGGAGCCAGAAGCGCGGCCATGATCACTTTCTATCTGGAACGCGGTGGCTAGCAGGTTAGCTATGTCCATTTATATATATAGTCTATGACTGAAAACAATACGACGCCCTCTTGGGTTCACATTCCAGATTTTATTATACATCCATGGATTTCCTTATTAATCTGTATTAGTTTGAACCACGGCTGTTTTGCCCTGCAGGACCATAGCAGTTTCAGACATGTCTCCTCTCAGCTCCATCCTGCTCATGACCTGTCTCTCCATTTGGTTCATGCCTCCTGCAGGTGAGATACTTGTTTTATACACATTGAAAATACACTAAGAAGAAAGATAATAGGACTGAGGATGGGTCCTTATGAACTTTTAACTAAACTGTAATGGTCTTCCCTAATCATTATTTTATAGATGTATATTGTGTGATTCATGCATGTTTGAGTAACACTATATTGTCCTGCATTTGAGGTGTCAGACCACAGAAAATTTCCTGTTTCACTTACCCCCTATCCCCGCCCGTTATTATCAAGAACACATGCATGTCTAATACTACAAAGATGTGTAGTCTGACTCTGGACACCGGTACAAGATTGACAGGTGAATTAGCCAATCCGGGACAAGCTGGGTCTGTCTGTGTCAAAATAAAATAAGTGAAAACAAAATGGACTGGACTCCTGCAGAACCAATGAGTAAAACACCAAACTCTGTTAATCTGAAGTGAGGAAAGTGTGATTTTGTTCTAAATAATGGTCAACCAATGAACTCCCAGGTTTCTCATGTCACTGAAATAAACAAACCTGACTGATCAGCTCTGTCTGCGTTTGACCTTCTGTAGAGAATATACAGAGAGAACAAGTCTGGACCTCAGGCATTTGTCGCTGATCTGAATGGTCACTATCTAAACCCCAGCACCTGCAGCCAATCATGACTCAGTGCTAGTGCAGCTTCTGCAGCTCAGTGAGTGAATTTTGGAGGCTCCGAGCTTTCACGGGAGGCCTGTCCTGTCCATACATATATACACACACTGAGAATGAGACACACTTGTGCATGCTATATAACCCTCCCTATCTTAAAAAAAGACAAAAAATATAGTGAAGTGTGTGTCTGTGCGTGTTTGTCTGTGTGTGTATGTGTGTGTCTGTGTGTGTGTTCTTGCAGAGGGCTTCCACCTGCCGCGCTGTCAGCTGGTGAACCAGACGGTGTCCCTGGAGAAGGAGGGCTGTCCTCGCTGTCACACTGTGGAGACCACCATCTGCAGCGGACACTGTCCTACAAAGGTGCTTTGTGCCTCTCTCACAGCCTCTTTAGCCCAGTGTTTAACCCACATGTGCTTTACTTACAATAACATATCAGCCATATGTCTCATTTATGCAACTTTTGCTTTCTTACTTGTATGTGTCTCTATCTGCAGGTTAATGCTCTGGACACACAGGTTCAGTTGTGATTGTAATACCTTCTTTAAAGAGTGCAGGCTGCATACAGGTCCTTTAAAGGTCATCAGGTTCAGAGGAAAAGCCTAATAGAGCCCTTTTTAGATAGTAGTATGTATGACTTCAGATATGTGGATTATACTGATAGCAGTTGTAATGTTGGTTTATTCACCATTAGACAAACATGATTCCAGTGGTTTATATTTGCAGGTTATTGTTATGGTTGAACATAAGTCAGTATGGTCATATTTCAGCAGGCGTGTCACTCATGTCTTTGCAGGACCCTGTGGTCAAACTCCCACTGGGCCACATGTACCAGGACGTGTGCACGTACCGGAAGTTCGAATACCGCAAGCTGGAGCTGTCAGACTGCCCCCTGGGTGTGGACCCGGTAGTGCACTACCTGGTGGCCCTGAGCTGTCACTGCGACCGCTGCTCCATGGACACGTCAGACTGCACCTTCGAAAGCCTCCAGCCCGACTTCTGCACGAACGACATCCCCTTCTACTACTGAGCACACACCCTCATGAGAGCATACACACAATAAACCTATGCTTCCACAAACTGACTCACTTTTATTTATAAACAGAATGTTGACTGTTTGTACTCGAATAAGGTCGGTGGTTTGAATTCTGTTCTCCACATAAACATCATTGACAAGGGTGTACCGCCAAATTCTGGGCCCTAGGTAAAAATCATCTTGGGGGACCGCTCTACATATTGTCTAATGAAAAATGCATATTACAGACTTTGTGAGGGGCCCCGCCCTGCACTGGGCCCTGGGTAAACAGTACCCTTTACCCTCCCTGTCTGACACCCCTGATCATTGGTAGATCCACTGACTTACAGGTTGGCGTTGCAATTCCAGCTCCCACTGTTTGGGATGAATGATGTGCAGGACATGTGGACAAGGAAAGTTGTTGTGTCATTGGGCAAGACATTTGTGTGTGTGTGTGTGTGTGTGTGAATGGGTGAGTGGTTCCTTGATGTAAAGCGCTTTGAAAGGTCTTGAGATGTCCTGTTAATGGCAACGTGGGCTATGGCATGTTCACGCTATACTGTGCCACACAATAAGCTTCTCTACAAACGTTTTGGACTTTTATAAGTACAACTCTGACTTTATGTGCGCAGCTGTGTCTACGTCACTGTTTCACATTGAATGAGTCAGATTTCTAGCAGCTAAAGATGGTTTGGCTCCTTGTGGGTTGAAGGAGTCAAAAATGAAGCCCAGGTTTTTCACTTGTAATGACGTAGTTTGGACCATTGACTCAGTTTTGTCCTGGTTAAGATGGAGACAGATGCCATTCGGGATTATATTTCTGAAATGCTGTTTAAAGAGCATACACTGGTTCAACAGGTGGATTCTAGCATTGGTTGGGTCGCTCTGTTCTCTCGCACGGTCTCTGAGAGTTCCCTGCTACTGCCTGATTTCTTTGGCGTGTCTTTTACATGAAACACGTCCCACCTCTCGGGCAGCAGATCTTTGTTGAACAGCACGGTGCTCACGTAAGACACGAGCAGGATGGTGCCGAAGACCACCAGCACGCAGATGGACCTGATGGGCGAGTACTGCACGTAGACCCCGTCCTCCAGCACACACCCGGGGAAGTGGATGGCGGGGGGCAGACCCAGCATAGGCTCCCCGCACAGCAGCCTTGAGAGCAGGCCCGTGAAGAAGCCCGCCGCGGCCCCGTATCCGTTGGAGGCGCCGACGAAGAGCGCGCACACGAGCTGGGGGAACATGAGGATGTAGGCGATCTCTCCTCCCAGCACCCAGAAGGCCATGACCCCGGTGTGGAGGAACGTCAGGGAGGTGCCGGCCAGTCCGAACAGCACCACGGAGCCTCGGATCACCCAGCGCAGCTCCTGCTCTGACGCCTGAAACAAAACGGCAGTGTGCATCACGACACTGGCTGACAGGAAGATAGAAAAAAGAACTTGGTGAAATATTTTTATGGTGAGCATCTGCCCCTCTTTTGGTCATCCTGCACAGCCGTTTAGGCCCCTGTCCCTCATCCCATTTATTTAGAGAATGGCCCACTTTTCATCGATACCGGAATTATATAAAAAGTGAGATTTACAAAGAAAACATTTTTTCTTGTGTCTCTCTCTGTATCTCTCTCTCTCTCTGTATCTCTCTCTGTATGTCTTTCTCTCTGTATCTCTCTCTGTATGTCTTTCCCTTTTTATCTCTCTCTCTCTGTATCTCTCTCTCTGTGTGTCTTTCTCTCTGTATCTCTCTGTTTGTCTTTCCCTCTTTATCTCTCTCTCTCTCTGTATCTCTCTCTCTGTATGTCTTTCTCTCTGTATCTCTCTCTGTATGTCTTTCCCTTTTTATCTCTCTCTCTCTGTATCTCTCTCTCTGTATGTCTTTCTCTCTGTATCTCTGTCTCTTGGTATCTCTCCCTCTCTCTCTGTAGCTCTCTCTCTCTCTCTCTGTATCTCTCTGTATGTCTCTCTCTGTATGTCTTTCTCTTTGTATCTCTCTCTCTCTCTGTATCTCTCCCTCTCTGTATCTCTCTCTGTGTATCTCTCTCTCTTGCTGTGTGTGTATCTATATCTCTTTGTCTCTCTGTATCTCTCTTTCTGTATCTCTCTCTCTCTTTCTCTCTCTCTTTCTCTATCTATCTATCTATCTATCTGCGTTACAATTTATAAAAACTGGAAATCATAGGGGATATAGAAATTGCATTTGTGTGCTGTACAGGGGGTATAATACTCCCTACAACAGAAGCATAGCCAGACTAGATTAGACCAGACTGGACAACACTATCACAGTGTGTTGAGGGTTCATGTCTCTGGGTGCTGGGTTCTGTACTGGTGTAAATAAACTTCTCCTGCCTCATGTCTCTTCTTACAACTCTCAGACATCTTCAGTTTGTTCTACAACAATATTCTTATTATTGCAGTTATTATCAAAGAGCTGAAAAGTTCCTGAATCAGTCCCTCCATGTCCCACAACATTCACGTTTCGACAATTCTTGGTGGTCACTCCAGTAACTTCACAGGAAAGACAAAAGGGTTCCGGCAGACAATACGCTACAAACTGTGTTTACAACGAGCACGTGTCTCTATTAGCATAGCATTCACCGGGATAAGGACTACATTTGCTAACTTTTCCATCGTTCATTCCCGTTGCTGACAGCAGAGGGAGCTCCAACACCTAAAGACGCCTTTGGAAACTGAGTTGAAGTTTATATAGTGTGTTTTCCAAATGTTGACATAATTTGAAGTTAGAAAATGTGAAATACTTATCCCAAGGTGACCAAAAGCATGTAATGTTGGCTCTTTTTGCCCCGTGGAGATCCAGCAGAGAGAGATGCAGACTGCTACGTACCCCACTACCTGTAAAGTTCAGCTGTTGTTACCTTGGTCCTCAGTATCTTTTTGTAGATGTTCGAGGAGAAGATGGACGCGGACGATAAGAGGGCGGAGTCTGTGGATGACATCACGGCGGCGGCCACAGCTCCGATGCCCACCACGGAGATGTAGGGCGGGGTCAGGTGGTGTAAGGCCAGGGGCAGGATCAGGCCCGTCTGCCCGCGCTCGTACGGGGGAGGGGAGCCGTACGACGTCTGGTTCCAGTCTGACACAACACAGTCACGCTATGTTCTAAGCATTCACCTTTAGGACTGCAGTCTGTATTTATGTACTTATTCCACTAAAACACAGTTAACATCATGCTATTTACATATTTATTTTACTAAAAATCTTGCCTATTTTTTAAATTTTAGAATTTTATAAGTTTAAAATTTTACTCACTGGTTGGACACGGACAGCAGATATGATATACTTAGAGGTAATTCCATAGACTATATATATAAATGGACATACTTTAGCTAACCTGCTAGCCGCCGCGTTCCAAATAGGAAATTAGCATGGGCGCACTTCCAGCTCCATCGACTCTGACTCCAATTCACTTTACTTTGGAAAACTGTCACCCCTCTCTCTGTATCTGCTGCTGTCAGATTCGTCATTTTGGTCTTAAAATGTTCATATTAACTCCCTCTACGTGATCCTGGTGTTTTTATTTCACTATTGTGTCCGTAAATCAAGATATGAACATTAATAACAGACCAATCAGTAGCCTTCTTTCCCCGAGGACGCTCCCGCTAACGTTAGCAACAGGTTTAATTGACAGCGTTGCAAAGCGCCCGCTCCCTGCTAAACCAGCGGTGAGGAGGGGAAGGGGTGTTACCTTCAACAGCCTGGCTCCGGATTGGCTCTTCAGTTGCTACGAGACTCGCGGTCAGATCTCGGCTCCAAATTCGCCCCATAACTGTTAGCCTCGATGAGCTTCATTTGGCTAAAGCCGAATGCTAAGGTGACGTCACAGTCACTCAGTCCACGTCTTTATACAGGCACGTTCCATATTTGGAATTCCGACCATGAGTATTACAGCAACCAAACAGCCAATCCAGAGCGAGGCTGTTGAAGGTAAGGCCTCTTAGAGGAAGTGCGCCCATGCTCACTTCCTATTTTGAATGTGGTGGCTAGCAGGTTAGCTATGTCCATTTATATACAGTCTATGGTTGTGAGCTGAGGTACCTGTGGAGGCGGCCACAGCCCCGATGAGCACAGGGGGGATCCCAAAGGTGGGGATGAGGAAGGCGGCGGCGTAGCAGCGCAGTTTGGCTGTGCTGGAGGAGGAGGCCGACAGCGTCCTCTGGTGGAAGCTCTGAAAGCCCAGGTCCCCCACACTCTGCAAGCAAACATCAGGGCTTCAGTGGTGTTACAGGTTTGAGGAGCGATGTCTAGTTTTTTTTAATACACCCATGAGCGAAGGTGCTCCAAGTAAAGCTCCATCTGTCTCAACAACAAACTTCAAGTGCATATGACAGATTTTCATGTTTTTTTTTTAATCTGACCTGGTTTCGTGTATAGTACCTGTGCTAAATATTTACTTTTACATCAGTTAAGTGATCAGATTAGTTAAGAAAAGAACAAAAATACATGAAGTAGCGCTGAATTCTAAAACGGAAATGATTCTTTGCAGCTGATGTCATCCACATTCCCTGAGGGTGTGCGGCTAACTGAAGCACTGCTCTGTCTGAATCTCGAGTAACAGAGTTTTAACACAGTCTGACCAAAATGACAAAAACTACAACAGGTGAGCTGATTTGTGCTGTTAAACAAGTCTCTCACATATAAAAAAGATGACAGATGACTGACAGTGGCAGTTACAGAGAGACGGGCCACAGTTGTAAAAATACCCCCTCTTTAATACCCCACAGAAGTAAAATACCCCGTTAGCCGATATGCTAAAAACTGCGAATATCGGGCCGATATATCAACTAACCGATATATCAGTCTATCTCTAGTCCTCACCGAGTCCTTAACCCCACTGTAGCTATTCTGAGGTCTAAGGAGGTCAACCACAGCCACCGCCCACTCTAAGCTCCGCTATCAGTCGAGTAGAAGGTTAAACAGGGTAAATGCCAGTCTACATACCAGCAGGAGGAAGATATCGAGCCACCTCCAGACCGTGCCCGCGCTCAGGCTGCCCACCCACGGAGCTTGGAACGTGTGGTTAAAGGAGGTGGCGCCGATGTCCACCGACGAGGGGCTCATGAGGAGGAACGGCACACACAGCCACTGCAGACGAGACCCAGAGGAACAGGCCTGATTTCACTCATAAACACTGGCCCACAGGTTGGTGATGCGAATCCAGCTCCCAAAGATGAATGCTGCCATTGCGTCCTTGGGCAAGACACTTAACCCACCTTTCCCCCTGTGTCTGCGTACGCCGGTGTATGAATGTGTGTGTGAATGGGTGAGTGGTTCCTTGATGTAAAGCACTTTGAGAGCCTTGAAGGTGGAAAAGCACTATATAAAAATATGACCCTCTACCATTTACTTAAAATAAAAAATATAAATAATAAATAACTACAACTCACTAGTTATAAAAAAAATATATATAAGCAAATTTAAATGATTTTTAAAATGGAACGTTCAGTAAAAGTACACGAGATGAATGCATGACATGGAACACAGGACAAGTAGCTCAGACACGTCCTTGGAAGAACTTTTCACAATGATCTGATAGAACAAAGGAGACTCAGACGTGACGACGGGACTGAGACAGGCTGAGTCACGTTCTGTTCATTCCTTTGTTCAAACTCCTGCTTATCTTCGACTTCTGATGTCTCGTTCCAATATTTGACCGAGCACAAGAACCTAAAACCAGACCCAATAACGTGATGCATTTCATTCACATCATGTTTGTAGGTGTTGTTTAGGTTCTGCAGCTCATTTCAAACACTCAACAGTATATTGATAGTATCTTGTGTTTTATCTCCAAGGCTGTGTAGTACTTACACTAGTGCTAATTATAAAGAGTTTTATTGTCCAAGAGTTAGGAAGTACATGGTTAGCGTACTAGTTGCTGTTTGCATTACCGTGACATCAACACTCAGTCTGGCCTCTGGAAGCTGTGAAAAGTGCTTCTAATTTGTATAATCTCATTGTGGTGAATAATTAGGATGTTCTAAATGCATAAAGTAAATGAGGAATAACTTTGGACCACTGCAAACCGTTTAAAATGAACTAGTTCTGTTTTTCATGTTTTTAAGAGTCTTGAGCTCTTTACAAAGATGTAGATGGATTTACACCCTTTATTCAACTCTAGGGAGTGGTCCAAATATGACTACGTTATTGCAGGTACAACATTCCCTGAGGTCTGAACGCGTCAGTGTGGCCTTACAGAAGTGATGAAGATGAGCACCAGTTGGATGATGTCCGTGTAGGCCACAGAGTAGAGTCCTCCCAGCAGAGTGTAGGTGATGGCCACAGCTGCAGAGATCCAGATGCTCACAGTGTAGGACAGATCCAGGATCACGCTCATGGTCACACCTGGAACACACAGAACAACGCACATTCATTTGTATAGCATAGTAATTCAAAATGCTTTACAGAATAAGAAATACATTGAAATCACAATACACACAATCAAAACCATAAATAATCATCATAAGATTAGCATTAAAAGAGAAGAGTGCAGAATAAAAACCTTTCAGTCATATGCACAGCTAAACAGAACCGTTTGGAGCCTGGATTTAAACATTGTCAAAGTAGAGGCCTGTCTCACATCTTTAGGAAGATTGTTCCAGGTTTTAGCTGCATAAAACTGAAACACTGATTCCCCATGTTTAGTCCTGACTCTGAGCACCAGCAGGAGGCTGGTCCCTGAGGTCCTCAGAGTGTGAGATGGTTCATATGGCACTAACATATGGGAGATGTATTTTGGTGCTGGGCCATGGAGAGACTTGTAACAAGCAGAGCTGCTTTAAATGTAGCATCATTCAGGAATATTTGGTCTTTTTTATAATTTAAATATCGATCAACATACCAAATTTTACCAAATTTTGTATTGAATACACTGATCCTGGATCTAGTCTTCCACCAACAAGTTTTATATTCTCTACCCTGCAGCAAATGTACCAGCTTAAACTACAGTGGTCTGGTGAATGGGTCGGGGTCACATATGACCTTCACACTAGTTGTTCTTGGCCTCTAGGAACCTTGGTGAATATGTCTAATTTACCATAAGCAGTAAAAGAAGATTTTTTTTTTTTTTTCTTTTACCAGAATCTGACCCGACCTGAAGAAGCGGCTTGGATGAGCAGCCAAACGTCTTCACTCAGAAAAACATTTTGTCCAGTTGACAGATTTGAATTTATCTTTTATCTGTGCTATAATGTTGTTTCCTCATCACAAACACACCTGGAGTTGTGTTTTGTTTCAATCACACATGTTTAACACACAAACCCTGCATATTTAGGCTGAATTCTTCTCTCAAACCTAAAAAAAACTCCACCAGTCGGAATTCCTGCAACTTGGCTCCAAATTCACCACTATAACTTCTAGCCTTAATGAGCTTCATTTGACTGGAGCCAAACGCTGTGGGTGACGTCACACTGACTTACTCCACTTTATACAGGCTATGGTCAACCCTTCATGACAGTTAGCATCTACAAACTCAGGTTCCTTCCAACCCCTCCAGGGGCAAAATCTGAATCCGGTCTCTCCCCTGCCCCGGTCACATCCTGGGCACTGCTGTTAGCCCCGTGTGCCCCCATGCTTCACCTAGACTGATGAGCGTGGACGTGACCCAGATGATTTCGGACAGCAGAGGGCCCACCGACAGCAGCCCGCACAACACGTCTCCATATTTGGTGTGGAAGGGGTCCATCATGGTCACGTACTTCCTGTCCCTCATGGGCTCGGCGAAGAACACGCCTCCTGCACACAGCACACAGGAGGTCTGATGGTCAAGAGGATGAGGTGGTCTACAAGAAGAATCATCTGAGGACCCTGCTCCCTCACACCAGCAAACGTCATATTGTCCACTCTATAAATGTGCCAATGGTTTATGTCACAAAAAAATTACAATTTCAGTCTAGTAGATAGATGTTTTACTTCTTTAAAACGTGAAAAACAGAACTAGTTTATATTAAAGACGGGGTATTATGCAAAATCGACTTTTTTGGAGCTTTCTCCCATGTTATAAAATTGCTCCTTCATGAAAAACATGCCTGAAGAGGTTTTAGATGTCGTCCATGCATGTTTGAGTAATCTAGTGATCTCTCCCGTAGCAGCCCAGACCTATTCCACACTTTCCTAACACATTCAGAGCATCCTAATTATTCACCGTGATGAGTTTATATGCGTGCTTAACAACTTTCGGAGACCAGAGCGGAGTGAAACTAACAACAACTAGCATGCTAACAGTGCACTTCCTGTTTCTCAGACGATAAAAAGCTGTATAATTAGATGCAGACAGTACTCATCTCAGTTTTTTTATAATCTCATTTTGACCTTAAAAACTGCTTTTAAATAAACTGGGTGCAGCTACGTTAAAGGTGCACTATGTAAATTTTGTCTGCTGCTGTTTCCATGGTGATGTTATTGCTTTGCCTGGAATGTTCCTCTGTATGGCATTAAACTATGGCATTTGTTCAATTGCTCAAAAATATCTTGAAAAACAGATGTTCGTACTATAAGCAGGGTCTCCTCTCCACAGATCTGAACAGTAACTTGGTCTACTGGTGCCACCGTCGAAAGATAAGGTTAATGCCATGCTGAGGAACATTTTAATCTAGGCAAAACAATGAAGAAAAGAATAAAACACTGCTGAGGTCTTACCCAGGATGAAGGCGACGGTGGCGGCCAATGGCATCACAGCCCAGAGCAGCCCCTGTCCCGGGTCGTACACGGTCTCTGCTGTCCCGATGATGAAGGTCCCTCCTACCCACGTGGCTACACACACACACACACACACAAACACACACACACATGCAGAGACACACACACACACACACACACGCACATGCAGACACACACACACGTGCACATATGCAGACAAACACAGGCACACACACACACATGCAGAGACACACACACACATGCAGACACACACACGCACACACACACGCACACACACACACACATACACATATACACACACACACACACACACACATGCAGACAAACACACGCACACACACATGCACACACAGACACACAGACAGACACACACACGCACACACATACACATATACACACACACACGTGCAGAGACACGCACACACATGCAGTGATACACACACACATGCAGAGACACACACACACACAGACACATGCAGAGACACACACATGTAGAGACACACACACACATGCAGAGACACACACACGCAGAGACACACACACATACATACGCACGCACACACAGACACACAGACACACACACAGGGAAGTACACAAGAATGCATTACAACATAAGTACCACTACATGAGATAAGGTTAGGTAATAGTAGGTCTGTGTTATACCCTAAAGGCTCATGAACACACCCCTAAGAATGTCAGGCTGGGTCATTAAAGAGGGGGTATTTTAGGTCTGTGGGGTAATAACCGCTAACACATAACATATTTAGATCACCATGTTTCCTTTTATTGTTCTGAAAATGCTATATCGCCCAAAACAACATATTAACCATGTTTTATAAGTTTCACTTTCATTTTTAAAACTCCGAGTCTCCCCTCCCTTTGCTCTCCACGCTAAGTCACTCCCCCTTCAGAGCGCTACCGCAGCACAATCAGCTGCATCCCGCTAATGAAACTACTGCACATCACATCAGGTTTGTGAAGTTGTAGTGTGTTCTTCTGTTTTCTTGTTGTTTAAGAAAATGAGGGATTACACAGATGTAAGGCCACATGGGAATATAAAAGAAAATACTACCATTTAATGTTGAAAATCACATTCTGTTGTCTAAAGAAAAGTTGTTTTTTAGTATCACTGTGGCATTTTAATCTGTATTGGGGATCAAGTCTATTCCTTAGTATTGTCAAAGATTTACACCTTAAAAAACATGCATTCTTTAAGTCCACAGATCTGACCTGTAACTTGGACTAGTGACATCAGATCAAATAAATCCAGTTTGTTTACATTCGTGTTGTATCAGGTCAGCCCCAGTCAAATAAACAGACGCTTTACTATGGAAAAGACAAGGAGACAAGCAGCTGTCGGAACCTCTACCAGAAAAGTTACATAATCCACCTTTAACCCCGGCGCTTATCGCCACTCAGAGCGCAGCGCCCCCTGCAGACTCACCGGTGGTAGTGAAGATGCCCACCAGCAGGCTGATATTGCGGTCTCCCAGCAGAGCCATATCGCTGTGCCGGGCCTGGGTCCGGCTTTGGTCCCGCCTGGACTTCACCGAGGCCCAGATCCCGATGGCCAGGACCAGGGTGTAGAAGACCAGGGTGGCGATGAGTCCCGGGACGTTCAGAGCCATGCTAACACACTAACGTAAGAGCGTGTGAGACGGGGTTTGAGGCACAGACAGCTATTGCTAAACCTGTAGAGCAGACTGAACACACAGTTTAAGGGGCGGGGCTTGGCTCGGGTTTTATATAACCTGCTACAGGACATTTTGGAACAGGTAAAATGAGACTAGTTTGTCAACATTTACAAATGAAGAAATGACATTATGCACAAAGTAAGTACAGTACAAAACCTCAGGGTAACTTCAACTACTGCTACTATGTACTTTTACTATTACTGCTAAAGTTACTGCTATAGGAAGTAACACTAGGAACAAAACCCACAAAACCTCAGGGTAATTTCAACTACTGCTAGTACTACTTCTACTGTTACAGCTAGTATTACTTCGACTGTTACTGCTATAGGAAGTAACATTAAGTGCAAAAAAACTATTATGTTACACCTCACAGTAACGTCAACTACTGCTAATAAGTACTTTTACTATTACTGCTAAAGTTACTGCTACAGGAAGTAACACTAAGAACAAAACCCACCAATCATTATGGTATAAGTTACCACATAACTTCAACTACAGCTACTACTACTACTACTACTACTACTGCTATGGGAAATCACACTAAGTATAAAACCCACAAATTATGTTACAAGCCAATACATGGTAATTTCAACTACTGCTACTAGGTACTTTTACTATTACTGCTAAAGTTACTGCTTTAGGAAATAACACTAAGAACAAAATTATAGACTGTGTAAAGAAGTGGACTAAGTGAGTGTGACCTCACCCATAGTGTTTGACTCCAGTCAAATGAAGCTCATCGAGGTGCTGTGGAATTTCTATAGTAAAGACCTTAAAAATATTAAATAAACAGAGAAGTTGTCTTGAGTCAAAAAGTCTGGTTTATTGAATCAATTGTGCACAATCGTCAAAGAGCTGTTGTCCCTAATAGCGTCGTCCCGCCCTCAGCTCACAAATGTAAATACATACACAGTGTATTTATACCATCAAAACAATCGTACCCGTTTAGTCTAGTCAAAGTGGCTGGAGGCCGCTAGACGCACAAACAAGAGATACACTGGTGCACAACAACAGATGGTATTACGAAGGTTAGGTCAAAAAGATCCATAACAATACAAGTCAAGATTTAAGGTAAAGAAAGCCATAACGGAGGCTAGAGCAGTTATAGGGGCGAATTTGGAGCTGAGTTCCATAATAGGAATTCCCACCATGAGTATCATAGCAACCAAAGAGCCAATCCGGAGCAAGTCTGTTGAAGGTAAAGCCACTTCCCGCCCGCACCGCTGGTTTAGGATGCTTAGCAACGCTGTCAATCAAACCTCCACCATCAACGCTAGAGGGACTGACCTCAGGGAAAGAAGGCGCCTGATTTGTCTGTTATTAATGTTCATATCTTGATTTATGGACAAAATAGTGACATAAAAATATGAAGATCTTGTAGAGCGGGTTAATATAAACATTTTAAGACCAAAATGAAGAGCCTGACAGCAGCAGTTACAGAGACAGGGGCGACTGTTCTTCAATGTAAAGTGAATTGGAACCAGATTCAATGGAGCCGGATGCGCACCCATGATCACTTCCTATTTGGAACGCGGCTGCTAGCAGGTTAGCTATGTCCATTCATATACCAATTCCTTCTTAATTGGTGTAAAACTATCATTATATTATATATATATTATCATAAACTATTTTTACAACAGGTATCATCTCACCAACTGAAGTCAAAATGAGAGAATCATCCAAACCTGTCAAACCACACCTTGACATTAGTATTTGAGAGTTTACACAGGTAATTCCCTGTCAGACAAACTTCTTCCTCCAAAGTCTGAACTCTGATCCAAACCACAAGCTTGCACTGGTTAAAAGGTCTGGCTTAAGTTATGAAACAATACAGGGATTCCCTATTATAATCAGCACTCTGTGTACTATACTAGTGTTGTCGCGATATTTAAATTTCAAACTTGATTTCTATACCAAGGAATAGACTTGATACTTGATACCGATTTTGATACCGCGATTATCATAAAAACAGTCTTTCTTTAGTCAATATATAGTGATTTTCAATGTTAAATGGTAGCACTTTCTTTTCTATTCCCATGTGGCCTTATATCTGTGTAATCCCTCAGTCGTCCAGTAGGTTCCATAGTGGTCCATGGGCGTGTACTAGTCTATGTGTCTTATACTTGTGAAAGATACAGCTCAAGATCATTCAAGAAATGTTCATTTCTGTCCTGTGAATGTGACTCTTTTAGTATCGATGCTTGCTCAAATGAGTATCTAGTTTAGATACTAGTTTTAGTATCGATTTGTATCTAATTTTTGATACTGTTGACAGTTCTACTATATACCCTGAAAGTAGAATGAATTAAACAAACTCAAAGAAAGATGTTTGGGCTCCAAATCTACAAAACCCAGCGCATAAAAACATGTTTTGATGGTATTGTGTGGTACTTTAAAGGTGCAATATGAAACTATTCTTTATTTTTCTAGTGAATTTTACGTGTATGTTTTTATTTGCAATAGTGGAGTAGAAAGTACAGATACCTGCTCTCATATTGAAGTAAAAGTAAGAGTATACACTGTAAAATGTACTCAGGGAAAGTATAGACACCTAAAATGTGTATTTAAGTACAGTACTTTTACTTGTGTTACTTTCCACCATTGCTGCTGCAGCTATTACTACTGTTACTGCTGCATTTTTGAAATACTTTTGCTTTGGAAACGTGTAAAGCCCTAAAGCTGTATTGTTGAACAGCACACAGAGAATGCAGTGTAAATCAGGGTGTATGTGGACCACAAAAGATGTTGGAGTCTAAATAAAGTGAGGGTCTTGTATCAATTCTCATGCAAAAATGTCGATGCTTTAAATTTCTCAAAAAAAATGCAACTTGGATAAAACATATTTGTCTTTTTTTTTAATACCTGCAAATATATTTCATTTTTAGATCAGTTAAAGGTGGAGTGGAGCAAAGACAATAACGTCAAAGTACAATTCTTTATAGTAGAGGAGTTTTTAATGGTTTAATTTTATTGTTCTTTTCCTATGCATCGTGTTATCTGTATATTTGTTTTTTGTTGATTTTTATGTGAAGCACTTTGGTCAGCTCAAGTTGTTTTTAATAAAATTGTTGTTTTAAAATAAAATTGAATTGAACTGAATAATGAATAAACCCAGACTTTGGTAAATCACTAAATGAGAACAAGTAAAATAGCAGAAAATACACATTTATTGTGGTTCAACCCAACAATAAACATACAGATATACAGGTAATGAGAAATAAGAACATGGTTTCACAAATGTCCTTTTACAATAGTTTTTTATCAAGTTGACTGTGATGTACACAGTTACACACCAGGTTCTGTTATGAATAAAAAGTGATATGACGCGTAATACTGTGGGTTATTCACTAGAAACAGGAATTATGCAAACATGTTTTTTGCATTTTGACTTTCTCTTTTGTCTCTCCGCTCTATCTGCTCCATCTAAGAGGAGCTCTTTCTGGATTTCCACCTGATGAGGTCATGTGGTGGAACCGAGCATTTCCAGCTCTGGAGAAGACGGACCACGGCACACGGGATTACATCACATGTGAACAAAAACACTGTATGAGAAACAGAACGAGTTCATTTTAAACAGTTTGCAGTGGTCCAAAGTTACTCCTCACTTACTTTATGCATTGTGAACATACTAATTATTCACCATGATGAAATTATAAGCACTTTTCACAACTGGATGGAGTGGAGTTTACTGTCACGGTGAAGCTAACAACAACTAGTATGCTAACAGCGCTCTTCTGGATTATCATACGCTAAAAGCTTTATAATTAGACACAGTAGACAGAACACAGTGGACTTATTTTGACCTCATGAGCTGCTTATACAATATATCTGTGCTGGGGAAAGACACATTTTGGTCAAATACGTGGGGAAAAATCAGGTACAAGGCCTTTAAGGAATGTGGGCAGACATGCAGTTGTAAGAAATGTCATTTCAGTCTGGCGACGATTTAAGGACTTTAAACAGAGTAGAATTTCTACCTATGATGCAACAATCCTTGGAAATTGAAACAGAGTGATTTCTGAGGCTCAGAGCAAGAGGACCTCACAAACAGGATTAATGAAGTAGAAGTAAAATACAACTCCAGGTGTGTTTTTGATGAGTTAAAAGCTCAAGCTCCTTCAAAACATGTTCAAAGCTCTTTTGTCCCTTCCTCATAAGGTGGGAACTTGAACACAAATTTTGTAGGTAAACAGTAGTCATTGCCGTGTCCTCGCTGGGCTTCCATAGCTGTTCACTGAAAAATCTGCAATGTACACTTTGACCACCAGGTGTCTTCAAAAGCACCTCTTCTCAGTCCAGACCCTCCTCTATGACAGTTATCCCCTCCATCTCCTGGCTGCTTGTCTCTGGGCCCGGACTAAGGATCAGGAGTGGACCAGGACTCGGGGGCGGGTCTAAACCAGGACTCGGGAGCGGGTCTAAACCAGGACTCGGGGGAGGGTCTAGACCAGGACTCGGGGGAGGGTCTAGACCAGGACTCGGGGGTTGGTCTATGCCAGGACTCAGGGGTGGAGCTTCCCCATCCCTGGAGCTCATGCTGGCTGCCCGGGCAATGCGGGTGAGTGTCTGCTCGTAGGGGGAGGGCAGGTAGACCATGAGGAAGACTCCGTCATTCAGGTCCTGGTCCGAGGTGGAGGAGGACAACTGCTGGCTCCCTCTCTGGCTCCTCCTCTGGCTCCGCCGCTGACTCCGCCTCAGGCTGTGCTCCCGCCGCAGAGATGACAGCAGCTCGCAGTTACGCTCGGGGTCCTGCAGGTCCTCCAGGGCGATCACGCCGGCCAATCCCAGCTTCCCGTCCAGACGCAAGCCCCGCCTCCTCCGCCACAGCAGGAAGAGGAGGAGCGAGAGGAGCAGGAGGAGGGAGAGGCAGCCTGCGGCGATTGAGGAGGCGGAGCGGGGGCTAAGGGCGTCACTGGAGCTCTGCTGGCCCTGTGAAAGAGGACAAAAATATCACATATCACAAATATCACATGCTCTTTTGAGTCATATTTATAGAAAGACAGTGGGTGACTGTGCTGTGGGTGGTAGACCATTTGGTTTTTTCCATGCAAAAAAGGTGATTTTGGTTATTTTGAAATTAGTATCAGCAACAACATCTTAAAAGTAGTGCGCTATATTGATACGTTGCAGCGCTGATTTCATTATTAGGCTGTGATGCTAACTGTAAGCATGCTCTGTCTAGGGCTTTGTTAGACTTTAATATGAGCTTTATTTTAGTACAATCTGACCATAAAGAACTGACTTAGCTGGAGGTACAACAGGTGAGATGTGCTGTTAAACACGTCCCTCTCAAATAACATTACAGCCAGAAGCTAGCTAGCATTAGCCAACAGTTTTTCAATTAGTCACTCTCGCCTTTTTGAGGGTAACTCCCCCAACATGGTAACACCCCCAGCGTGATGTCACAGCAAAGTATGAGTAATTTTTCTGAAGGAGCTGCCAGCTGCTTCAAAAAGCCTGACCATGAACTTGGTATAGTTACAGTTTTTATTTAGTTTTGTCATGGTTTGTTTTGTAATTCTGGTTTAAAAGTTTTGTTTAAATGTCTCAGGCACTTAAATACACTGTGTATATTCCACAGTATGGGACTAAACTTAAACCATAATGCAGACTAGTAGATCTGTGGAGAGGCGACCCCACACATAGTAAGAATGCATGTTTTTCAAGGTAGTTCTGAGCTATAAAAATAAATCAATAAATGTGAGGTACTTAAGTTAAAAAAAACAAGCTTTGAAACATTCCAGGGAACCAGAAAGGTTTCATAATATACAATGACGCTGAACCGATAGTGTCTAACTAATAACTAATCAGAAATATAATTCTCTCCATCAGAGGGCGCTCACAGTCAAAGTCAAACCACATGTTTGAAGCAGATTAGATGTGAGTTCAGTTCATTGGATCATCGCTGGATTTGACCCAATAATGACATCAGCACAGTGACAAGTGGAACATGTGTTTGTCACTCACACACTGCACACGAATCACAGACAAACAAGTGTATTTTGGTGCAAATGTACCTTACAAAAGTACTTTCATTTAATTTCATTTAATTTCATTTGATTTGATTTCATTTTATTTCCATCCATCCATTTTCTTCCGCTAATCCAGGGCCGGGGGCAGCAGTCTAAGCAGGGACTCCCAGATTTCCCTCACCCCAGACACTTCCACCAGCTCCTCCAGTGGGACCCCAAGGCGTTCCCAGGCCAGCCGAGAGACATAGTCCCTCCAGCGTGTCCTGGGTCTTCCCTGGGGCCTCCTCCTGAAACACCACCTCATTTAATTTAATTTATTTTTTGTGGAAAATACATTCTTATTTTTGAAAGTATAAGCTAAATAGAGTTGTATTAGTTTGTTGGTATTGAGTAAGAAATCATAAAAACAAAACAAAAACATTAATCTTTCATTGATTTTATGCCCATATGTACTGTGTAAAAAGTCTGTTTCAAGCTTGCGCTCATGAAAAATATCAAAAAATTCATTAAAAAAAATATTAAAAAAAAAAAGAAATAAAACAGGCAATAAGACATAAATATATTAAAAAAAACAAATTAAACAAAATTAAATAAAGATAAATTTAATGTGTACTCACTGCTAGCTGTTTGTCAGTGGAGGGCAAAGCCGAGGGGGGCGTCCAGTCCAGAGAATCCCTCCCGGCCGGACCAAACTGCCAGCTGCTGTCCAGAAGAGAACGCATGGTGGTCCACAGAAAGGGGCCCCTGAGAGAGGAGAGAGAGAGGAGAGGGGCCCCACACAGCCAGGGGTCTCACAAGACACCACCTCAACTCTCCAGACACACCACAGCAAGAAGAACGAGAGCAGAGCAGAACGAGTCCGGTGTGCGATCTGAGGGAGATGGAGAGACTGATGAGATGTAAGGATGAGCGGAGGGTAAAAACAGAGAAGGGAGGGGGGGAGAGAGAGAGAGAAAGAGACAGAGATGGAGGGAGAGATGAGAGAGAGAAGGAGAAGATGGGGAGAGATAGTAAAATGAGGGCAGCAGACAGGGTCCACAGACGTCATAGGGGTGAGGGCAGATCAGCAGGATCATGTGAAAAGTGTGGCACAAACAGGACTAATGTTCTAATGTTCTCATGTGCTATTTACAACAGATGGAGACAGAAACAGTTTCAACTTTTAGTCAATCCATTATTTCTGTCTATTCAAGGCCACCAGGTCTGTTCAGTTATGGGTAAATTGTAATCATGATCATTTGCGTTGGGTTAGGGTTAGTAGCAAGCAGTAGGTTTTCATTTGTGTGATTTTATTATTGGAAAATGGCAAAGGCAAGGCAAGATTATTTGCATAGCACAATTCGTACACA